>JAESUZ010003864.1:600000-786576 GCA_017311185.1 Proteles cristata cristata
CCCTTCAACGCTCAGCCCACTTTGTTCATTCTTAGAGTCTCAGGGGCTTGTGTACTTGTGGGCTTCTCCTGCCTGCCCCCCACCCCCACCCCCAGCCAGATGCTCCTGGAGGCCAGAGGATCCTGCCAGCAGCCAGCATGGTAGCCTGGGCTGAGTGGGCATCTTTGAAAGAGGGAAGGGAGGAAGGAAGGAAGGACGGATGGACGGATGGAAGGTATGGTAGAAGGCTGGAGCTGAACAGGAAGGGACGGAGAAAGATGGATGGACGGATGATATGATAGAAGGCTGAAGCCAGAGCAGGGAGGGAGGGAGAGAGGAAAAGAAGGGAGGGAGGGAGATGGATGATCTGGTGGAAGTCTGAAGCCAGAACCACCCGCAACGCCAGCCCCACTGCAGTACCTGCGGGACCGGAGCTACACGGCTCTTTCTGCTGGTCAGATAAGAAGTCTCCCAAGGCACACAGTCAGTACCAAAAGCAGCAGCAGCCCAGGGGCGGCAGTGCCAGGGCCTCTCTTCACAGGCCTGGGGTGCCCAGACAGGCTAGAGAACCGGCTGGGCCAGACAGCCCCACCCAGCCCCTCCTCCCCTGCAGGGACAGGCTGGGGACCCTGGAGTCAGTCCTCTGAAGGCCTCCCGAGGTCATTTTGCCAACCCGGGTCTACTGGGAAGCCCCTGGGGTTGCCTGCGCTGAAGTGCGTGCCCAAGAGTGACCCTCCCCCCCTGCACCCCAGCCCTCCAGACAAACATGGTGCTAGCCCCGGCTCTTTCGGATTGGCTGGGTGTTTCTGGCAAGCTCCCATCCCTCTGGGCTTTCATTTCCCAATCCATAAAATGAGGACAATAGCAACTGGGTTGTCCAGACCCACGTCCAATAATGACTTTACTGGTAGTATTCTTTTTCTGGCTTTCTCTATGCTCTGCAACCCCTCCCAGGAATCCAGGCCTGGGGCCTGTCAGCCACCCTGGGCACCCCTCTGGGGCAGTGGGTGGGGCCTCGGAGGCAGAGGCGCACCCATCAACCAGCTGCAGCTCTCAGCCCCCCAGCCCCCACCCAGCCACCACCCAGCTCCTCTGCCTACTAATTGCAGGGTTGCAAGAAGCCAGCTGCCTCCCAGGCCCCAGGCGGGCTCCTCCCTATGGAGCGGGGCTCCCTGGAAAGCCTTGCAGCTCTCCTCCAACCGCAGGGACCCGGCTGCATTGGGGGTTGTCTCCATGGTGCCCAGACTACCCCCCACTTCCGCGGGAGGTAGCCTGAAAAGGTGTAAACACGAAGCCTTCCTCTGTGGCTTTCCTGATTCCCAGGCTTTCTGAAGTCAGAGAGGAGCATCCTAGCCTCCCCTTCCCCCACTCAAGAACTAGCTGTGGCTCCCCACTGCTGGACAAATACAGCCTCACACCACATCCTGGCCCTGGGGGTGCTCTCTACATGCCCTTAAGCACGTTCCCCAAGTGGCCTTGGTTTCAGGCCCCTGTGACTCTGCAATGGAGTCCAGACGGCCCCTTGCTGTGGCCTCTCTCCCATCCCCACCTGCCTCACCAGCACTGTCTCCCCTGCATCAGTGGCCTGGCGAGCTGCTGTCACCTGGCCCTCCAGCCCTGAGGGCCCACGTCCTGTCTCTGGGCATCTGGATCTCCCCAGGAGGGAGGGAGAGGGTCCTTCAGAGCTGATGCCCCTCGTCCAGCTGTCCTTTCATTTTTATCTAGGTGGGCAAGGGCATGATGGGGGAAATGAAGCCCAGAGAGGGAAGGGACCAGCCAGGAGGTGACAAGGCTGGGACTGGAAGCCAGGCAGGTCGACAGGTCGGTGTTCTCAGCTACAGCCCTGAGCGCAGGGCTGAGGCGGTTCAGAGCAGGCAGGAGGGAGGGAGGAGGGAGCTAATGATGGAAAGAACTGCTGACATCAAACCATCTTCCCTTCAGAGACTCTGCAAGGCTCTCCCTCATCCAGCAGCCCACTTTAGCCTCTAAAGTAGGAAGCTCGGAGCCCCGGATCTCACTGCCTGGATGAGTGAGCTGAGGTCTGGAGAGCAAAGTGTGACCTAGGACTCCCTGGGCTCTTTTACCAGGGTCGTGATCCTTCACTCCTTTGACCTCGTCCATTATTATAATAACCTGAGGACAGCACACGGAACAGACGTGGATTCACCTTACCACTAATACCCACCTCCCTGAGCCTCAGTTTCCACAGACGGACCACGGGGTGCCGTGGGGATTAGAAGGCACGTTTGCCACGCCCCCAGCAAGCGGTTCAGCTCCCGGCAGTACTGTTTGCTCTTGGGTCAGGACGCTGTCATATCTGTGTGGAAAGCCAACACGCCCGTCCGTTCGGGGTGAGGACCTAGGTCTGGATCTGCCTCTGACTGCACACCCCATGCACCCAGCCACCCTCCTCCACTCCCCCTGCACCTCTGTCCAGAAAGCTCCACCTGACCACAGCCGAGCTGCGCAGCTGTCTTGATTCCAGGATGGAATGGGGTTCGGCGGGGTCACACTGGAAGGCAAAGGCACCTTTGTTCCTGGCCTCCTCCCACCCCCACCAACCCCACCCTGTTGGCTGAAATTATATGTGTAACAGAACCCCTGGGGATCTGGCTGGTGGGAATCCCTTATAAGATGAAGTTTATCTGATCACCCAGTCCCTCCAAGGGCTAACCAGAGGAAGCTGCCAAGCTAAAGAGGGCGGGGTCAGAGAGAAAGAAGGGGCCACAGCAGGCAGTCTGCCTCTTATTTCTTTTGATGCTCATGACAGCCCAGTGAGGTGTCACAATTATTCTCCCACTTCACTGGCTGAGAAAACTGAGGCCGAGGCCCCCAGCAGCTTCCCAGCAACTAAGGGGCAGGATTTGAACCAGGGCCACCATGGTCCATAGCAGATGCTGAGGCCTCTGTACCAGCGGGTCCTGGTGCACTTTGCATGTAACATGTGCCCCTCCCTGGTCAGCATGGTGTCTCTCTTCGTCTCTCACCATGTCCCTCTCACTCACTGTGTCCCAGCCCACTGGCTGCCTGTTTACTCCTTCAGCACCCCAAACCCACCTCGGGGCTGCAGGCACGCTGTTCCTTCTGCCCTGAGACGCCTTCCCTCCACGTCCCTGGCTGGCTCCTGTAGCCACGCAGATACTCTCGCTCCTGTGCCCGTTGACCTCCATCTCAGTCCCTCGACATCGACTTTTCTGGATGACTTCTCCTTTTGTAATTGCTGATTTACTCACCTGGCCGGTGCTGGCTTTCCGCTCCCCTGTCAGCCCGTGAATCCTCTGAGGGCTAGAATTTTTGGTCCTTTTTAGTCACCTTCGTATCCCCAGCACCTATGCCTGCCGCCTAGCAGGAGCTCACTGAGTGTTCAACGAATGAGTGAGTGAACAGAGGAATGAACGAATGAATGACCTTCCGTGCTCCCTCCCAGGCGCCTGCTCTGGGTGCCCCAAGGCCAGTCCCAGAGGTTCAGGTCGGTCAAAGGCAGCAAGAGATGAAGTTATAAACCAGGGCAGGCAAATGGAGTGTGCAAAGTTTTTTGAGAGGAAACTCAAAGATGCAGTGCTATTAAAAATTGATATTTCAATGAGATAATCCCTCTCCTAGGCTTTTAATTGATTGTCTAAAAAGCCTTCCTCTGTTGTTATGCTTCTTTATTTGCAGGGACCATTAATTTTTTTATGGACGATCAAACCCAGATATAGTGGAAGGGCTACCGCACGGCTGGTCCCCAGACAGTAACCAGGGCGCCAGGGACAGCATCTGGGGAGTGACCAGGACAGGTGAGATGGCCATGGGGCTGGCCTTGGCTCTAGATGCTGGGAGAAGGGGAAGCCCCCGCACGTCCTGAGCAGCACGCGCACCCGCCGCTGCCCCTGGTCCCCGGATGGGAAAAGAGGAGGAGCAGGGGGGCTCCACAAGGGTGTGGGGTGACCGCTGTGAGGCAGAGCCCGCTCTGGCAGTGGGGACCCCTGGGACTCCCCCCTTGCCACTGGTGGCCAGTCCCCCGGCACCCCAGACCGCTGTTCCCCATCTGTCCCTTGCAGGGCATGGCTAGAGGTGGACGAGGAAGAGCGGTGGGGGGGGGGGGGAGCTGGGAGTCAGGACATCTAAGGTCTGTCATTTCTTCCCAGCAGGGGTGATGATGGCACCAGTCTCGATGGGAGGCTTGGAGGCCCAAGCACACAGCCAGGAAGGGCCACTGTTGCTCACACTGTCGTTGACCTCAGCATTCCTCTCCTGGCTCTACGGGCAGCCCTCACATCTGCACCCCCTCCCCCCAGGGTGACCTTGGCCACCTCCTTTCCCCTTCCTCTGGCTCTGAATCAGCCTCTATGCTGCAAAGCTTGTGGTCGTGGAGGTGTTCTGTGCGCACCTGTCTGCCGGGTCTCTGGCCGCAGCTGCTTCCCCCCCACCCCCTGCTCCATCCAGCCACACCATCAGCCTGACAGGCAGCCTCACGGAGGCCCCGGGGGGTCCCCGCTACAGGGGCAATGAGCCAGGGCTGGGTTGACTGGCCCTTGGCTCTTTCTTAACTGACACACCCATGAGCTGGAGTCCCTCGCCTCCTTTCTGCTGCTCCATGCTCCTAACACACCTCTTTTCTAGGTGACAGAGACTGGCCAAGGAAGGCCGGCTTCATGGGCCTGTGCCCGCGTGGTCACACTGGGCCCCGTCCTTGGGAGGACCTGGTGCTTGGCTCAGTGCTCTCTTGTTGCTGGCTTGCAATTAACAATCCTGAAGGGATTCGCACGCTTTTATTTGCACTCGGCCCCACCAGTCATGTAGCAGGCGTTGCTGCCCAGGGACCAGCCTGCTTCAGGTAATGGCCAGAGGGTGGGTCCCCGGGACCGAGCACCCCTGCCTTCAGCCATCACTAAAGGGCTGGCCCATCCCCACATTTTCCCGAGACCTCACCCATGTCTTCCCCTGCTCAGAAGCCCTCCTGGCTCTCAGCACTTGGCCGAAGGGCCCGCCAGAGAATGAGCGCATTCGTGGCATCTCTATGTCTCAGACGTGGGGCGGGGGCTCACAGGGAGGCAAGGGGGTCCTTAGATCTACATGTTTCCCCCAGGTAGGTGTGACTCCTGTCAAGCGGAAGGCATGGATGCCTCAGAGCAGACGGGGCACAGTTCATTTAAATGACTCGTGGAGCTCATTGTAGCGTTTGGCCAATACGAGCTATGTTCAGGCAGCGGACACAGCCGTGTTGAGCTTCCGTGCCCTGGGAAAATGTCCTCCCTCAGTGACTGTACCCAGGGGGCATAGGGGTAGAAATCCCGCGCACGGCAAACTGGCACAATGCAACAAAAACAGGTCACTTGTAGAAGCCTATCCTGAGGCATGTGCTTAGCCGCACACGTGCTCGCTGGGACAGTGCTCCGAAAGCGAACACAGACGGAGCTGAGTGGCCTGCAGGTGGGGGCTGGTCAGATCGATGACAGTGCCTTTCTCCAAGGGGGTGCCAGACAGTCAGAAAATCGACCTTGTTAAAGAGGAGGGGAGTGAAGAATGAAGTTTGAATACAGTACACGATGTGGGCTTGGTTTTCTCCCTGTACACGGGGAGGCATTGACACCCTGGTGTTAGTCTCTGGGCCTTTTTTCTTTTCTTCTCTTCTCTTCTCTTTTCTTCTCTTCTCTTCTCTTCTCTTCTCTTCTCTTCTCTTCTCTTCTCCTTTCCTTTCCTTTCCTTTCCTTTCCTTTCCTTTCCTTTCCTTTCCTTTCCTTTCCTTTCCTTTCCTTTCTTTTCTTTCTTTCTTTCTTTCTTTCTTTCTTTCTTTCTTTCTTTCTTTCTTTCTTTCTTTCTTTCTTTCTTTCTTTCTTTCTTTCTTTCTTTTTTCTTTGAGAGAGAGAGAGCAAGCAGGGGAGGGGCAGAGAAAGGAAGACAGAGAATCCCAAGCAGGCTCTTCGCCATCAGCACGGAGCCCGATGCGGGGCTCAGTCTCACGAACTGTGAGATCATGACTTGAGCTGAAATCAAGAGTCACTTACCTAACTGAGCCCCCCAGGGGCCCAGGTTTTTCTTTGTTCTTATCCCTGACTCTCTTGGCTCCCATGAGCTAGTCACCAAGGAGTCAGAGACGCTTGACTTCCTGAGGAACCCAAGATCTGTCCCTGCCACCAGCCCTCTTGCTACCCAAGCCACACCACCTGTGTCCTGCAAGACTTATCTTCACTTCCTGCCTTGTTCCCCACAATTCCACTCAGGCCCCTCCATCTAGTCTCTCAGGGCAGCCAGAAGTCATTTTTTCAAAATACAAATTAGATGCTATCTCCTTCCCTGTTTAAAAACCTTTGACTTGGGGCACCTGGGTGACTCTGTCGTTTAAGCATCCCACTTCAGCTCAGGTCATGATCTCACGGTCCGTGACTTCGAGCCCCACAGCAGGCTCCGTGCTGACAGCCCAGTACCTGGAGCCTGCTTCAGATTCTGTGCCTCCTTCTCTCTCTGCCTCTCCCCTGCTCATGCCCACTCATGCTCTGTCTCTATCTGTCTCTCAAAAATAAATATGGAAAAAAAAATCTTTCAACCCTTGAAAAATTTCCCCTTTCTATTGAGATGGACACCAAATCCTTGAACTGGCCTTCAAGACTGTGTGGCCAGCTGCACTGAGCACCATACTGCCCCTGTTCCCTCTGTGTTCCAGCCACTCTGGCCTCCTCTCCCAGTCTTACACAGAGCAGGATCTCTTCTGCCACAGGGCCTTTGCATGTGCAGTTCCACCCATCCCAGAACACTCTCCCTCCCCTCTTCCCCTTGTTAACTCACTCTTTTGCTTTCATCGCTTCCTCCATCCTCTGTCCTTCGTACACCTTCCTAGACATGTCAGCTCTCCCCATATCGCTTCTAGCCCCAGATAACCCCTCCCTCACCTTCTCTGCCCTTCCCACAGTTGCAGCTGAGGTTTTAGATCAATACCTGTCGCTTTCACTAGACCATGAACTCTTCAAGGGCTAGGTTGTTCTTGATGTGCCCAGTGCTTGGCACAGAGTAGGTGCTCACATGTTTGTTGAATGAGTCAATGAACGAGTGAGGGAGGGAAGCTGACCCAAGCACTGGAGCCTCCCTCCATTGCTGGCTAGAGCGCCTGTCCAGGGAACAGCTTGTCAGACCTATTAGCATATCACACCAGTGCCCAGGAAGGCAGCCCAGAGCGAAGTGCCCCCAGAAGTGTGCACTGGGAGGCGGGGCTGGAACTCTGCCTCCTTCCTGAGAGCTGGCTCTCTGCATCCATCGGAAACTGCCCCTGGCCCAGCCTCCTTGGGAGGAAGCAAGCGGCAAGGAGCAAGGGGGGCCCATCTCCTTCCTCTCCACCCCGCTCCTGGCCATTTCCCTTTGATGTGAAGGTTCCTGGGGAGGCTGGTCTGTGCCACTGTGGAGCTGGAGGGAGAGGGACAGTCTGGGGCCTCGTCTTAACTGGTCTGGCCCAGATCTCCGTGCTCCTGTACAGCAGAGGGGGCAGAGGCTTCCCACAAACGCCAGCCTCCCCCAACGACATTTGAAAAGAATTCACCAATCTGATGACTGTGGTGGTTTGCCTGCGGTTCCGGGGACCCCTCGAGCCTCCAGATTCCATCTCCTCTGACGCTGGCTCTGCCAAGCCCACCCTTTTCTCAAGAGCAGACCTGGGGACGTTGGGCGGTGGGGGTGAGGAATTCGCAGGCGGTCCCCTGGGGGCCAACATGGGGCAAAGACGCCCACCTTTCTAGGTCATGTCAAAGCCCCAAGAAACAGAGACCCCACAGGCTCCAGCTCAGGTTCTGACATGGCTGTGTCATTTG
Source organism: Proteles cristata cristata (assembly GCA_017311185.1). NCBI lineage: Eukaryota > Metazoa > Chordata > Mammalia > Carnivora > Hyaenidae > Proteles > Proteles cristata. The sequence goes on from JAESUZ010003864.1 coordinate 607,761, forward strand.
AATGGATTCTTCTAATTATCGGGCCTCAGTTTTTCTACCCCATGAAACGGGGATTGTGATTGACATTCTGAATCATCACTGTGAGGTTCAAAGGCTAGTGTGGTGTTTTCCCCAGAGTCAACGCACACCAGCACAGTAAATAGGATAGGTGTGGGTCACACTCCACGAAACAGCCCGAATCAACATGGGTCGTACAATGAGGGAGCAAACTCCCTGCTCATTTTTCTTTTTTCTTTTTTTTTAATGTTTTTATTTATTTCTGAGAGAGAGAGAGAGAGAGAGAGACAGCATGAGCAGGGGAGGGTCAGAGGGAGAGAGATACAGAATCTGAAAGAGGCTTCAGGCTCTGAGCTAGTGGTCAGCACAGAGCCCAATGCAGGGCTCGAACCCACAAACCGTGAGATCATGACCCGAGCTGAAGTCGGACGCTTAACCGACTGAGCCACCCAGGCACCCTCCTGCTCATTTTTCTTTTCCTCCTCTGCCCGCTTGCCTAGGAAAGTCTCAGACAAGTGCTCCGTGGGTTTAGCACCAACTTGTTCAGCTCCTTTTTAACAGAAGCCTGTCAGGCAGGCAATGCGAGCCAGCACACATTTAATGCATTTGTTTTATTTTTGAGGCATTTTATTGATACTGATTGTTCTCAAGGCAAAAGGAAAATGTGAGCTGGTTTCAAATATTGAGCAAATAATAGTATAGGCGATACATGAATTGGGCACAAAATCACAAAGTGGCTGGAGTGGCTGGGGCTGGGGAAATACTGTCATCGTGTAGATGAAAATTCTCTGTAAGCGGTCACGTGATGTGCAAACACGGAGCAGAGGTGAGGGACCCAGAAGGGTCGACACTGGAGAAGGGCTTTGCAGTTCCTGGGAGAAAAGTCTCAGGCCCGAGGGGCTAAGGTCAGAGTGCACCACTAATGATTTAAAAATAGTAACACGTGATAACATTCTGCACACCAGGTGCTGGGCAGATACTTACATAGATAGTGTTTTATGTAACCTTCATTGTTCCATTTGGGGGGCGGAAGTTGAGGCTCCAGATGGCCAAGGGTCTTGGCAGCAGAGCTGGGATCTACCCCCCCAATATCCCCCACTACCCCCACCCCTGTGCTTTCCTGCCTCCTTCCCAGCCTCTGTCCTCAGCATTTTCAAGTGCCTTCCAATGCTCCCCTGCTTCCTGCCCATTCCCACCACCGGGCACCTGCATCTGGCCCTGAAGCCTGCGTTGTCCTCAGCACCCAGGTGGGTAATCAGAATCCAGTGGGTAAGCCTCCGGGAGCACTGTGCCCACACCCCACCCCCAAAAAGCCCACTGTGGGGGGGAGGGGGAGGAAGTGGCTGAGGGAATAATCCTATCCCTTAATCCCAACTAACAGCTTTTGTACTTAATAATTAAAAAAAATATTTTTTAATGTTTATTTATTTTTAAGAGACAGAGTGCCAGCTGGGGATGAGCAGAGAGAAAGGAAGACACAGAACCCAAAGTGGGGAGGTAGGGGGTGGGAGAGGGGGAAGGCTTGAACTCACAGACCGCAAGATCATGACCTGAGCCAAAGTCAGACATTTAACTGACTGAGCCACCCCGGAACCCCAATAATTTTTTTAATTGAAAAATTCAGAGCGCCTGAGTGGCTCAGTCAGTTAAGCATCTGACTCTTGAAATCGGCTCAGGTCAATCTCACAGTTCCTGGGTTCTGGCCCCACATTGGGTCTGTGTCAGCACAGAGCCTGCTTGGAATTTTCTCTTCCTCTCTCTCTGCCCCTACCCCACTCATGCTTTCTCTCTCTCAAAATAAGTAAATAAACTTTTAAAAATTTGTTTTAAAAAAAGAAAGAGGGGCACCTGGCTGGCTCAGTCGGTTAAGCATCTGACTTTGGCTCAGGTCATGATCTTGCCGTCCATGAGTTAGAGCCCCACGTCAGGCTCTGTGCTGATGGCTCAGAGCCTGGAGCCTGCTTCACATTCTGTGTCTCCCTCTCTCTGTGCCCTTCCCCCAGTGAAAGCACAGCTTGAACGAGGTGGATGGTTCCAGAGCCTACAGGCTTAAGCCCCTGCCCATCTCTGCCTGGAGCACTCCTATCCAGAGAACAAAGTCTCTAGCAGGCCACGTGGGGTTTGCAACCCCTCCCTTCCATCACTCTCCACTGTAGCTCCTCATTCCCTCCCAGACACCCTGAACCTGGAGCAACTGAAAATCCTGGTAATGCTCAGGCAAGAAGCAATGCTCATCTCCCACCCTAGAAAGAGTGTTGGCTGCAGAATGAAAAACATCAGAAAATAAAATCAGTCTGTCTGGTGGGGCCGAGCGGCCTGTTAGCTCAGCGCGCTTCAGCCTAAAGGAGCTAATAAAGCAAACACAGCAGGAGACCAGGATGCTACCCAACCCTGCCCTGGCCCCAAGCCCAGCATCAGAGCCCCCTGGACTGGGCTGGAGCCCCTAGCCGTGAGCGGGAGAGCTATGCCCACTTGGCACCACCCCCACTGGACCTCCCCTAGCCGGCACTGGCGGACGGAGGGGCACATTCACTCATAAATCCGATTTTAAGCATGAGAGCCTGAGGTGCTGGGAGGTAAAGGATTTGCCAATGGCCTCACAGCCAGAGGTCTGCAGGCTCCATTTAAAAAAAAAAAATTTTTTTTAACGTTTATTCATTTTTGAGAGACAGTGAGCAGGAGAGGGGCAGAGAGAGAGGGAGACACAGAATCCGAAGTGGGCTCCAGGCTCTAAGCTGTCAGCACAGCCCCCAACACGGGGCTCAACCCATGAACTGTGAGATCATGACCTGAGCCTGAGCCAAAGTCAGATGCCTAACCAACTGAGCCACCCAGCCACCCCTGCAGGCAACATTTATCTTTTTTTAATGTTTTATTTTTTGTATTAGAGAGAGAGTAGGGGAGGGGCAGAGAGATGGAGACACAGAATCTGAAGCAAGCTCCAGGCTCCGAGCTGTTAGCACAGAGCTGGACTCGGGGCTCAAACTCACAAGCAGTGAGATCATGACCTGAGTTGAAGTCTGACGCCTAACTGCCTAACCGGCTAACTGACTGAGCCACCCAGGCGCCTCAAGGAAACATTTAAAAAGGCTCCCCCACCCCTGCCCCGCCTCCCTGAGATTCACAGCAGCCCAGCCTCCCCCACACCCACCTATACCCAAGGGTTGACCGAACACCTCCTGCAGGCAACTTCTGAGTTCAGATTTGGAAACCGGATCTTAAAAAGATTGTTCAGAGTAGTATTTTGCAAATACTTGATTTTAGGTAGCATGTGGATGAAACAGTTGCATATTTTGAGATGTGATATATATATATATATATATATATATATATATGCATATGTGTATATACTGTGCACTGTAGGTGTTCGTCTGTTGTGAAATGTTCTATTGTGATATGGGTATGTATGTTTGTGTGTGTGTTTATATTTTTATTTTGGAGAGACAGAGAACAGGGAGGAATGGCAGAGGGGAAGAGAGACAGAGAGAGAGAGACAGAGAGAGAGAGAGAATCTCAAGCAGCCTCTGTGCTCAGCATGGAGCCCAATGTGGGGCTCGATCCCATGACCCTGGGATCATGACCTGCGTGAGCTGAAATCAAGAATCGGATGCTCAACTGACAGAGCCACCCAGGTGCCCCTGTCTGTGTGTGTTTGTAATCATACAAAATGTATTCTTTTTTTGTCTGCCTTCTTTCACTTTCTCTTAGCATAATTATTTTGAGATTCACCCATATCGTTGCTTCTATCAGTAGTTTGTTCCTTTTGTTGCTGTCGTATTTCACCATATGTGTATATCTATAAAGTTAGTAAAAAATGCAAACTAAAATAGAGTGACATGAAGCAAACAGACAATTGCCTGGGGACTGGTGGGGGCGAAGGAGGGGCAGAGGAGGGATGAGAGGAAGTGAAGAAACCGTGGAATGATGGATGTATTCGCTGCCTTGGTTGTACTGATAAGTACACCTACGTCAAAATGCATCACACTGGTTTCAAATACGTGCTGTTTGCTGTATGTCAGTTACACTTCCGTAAATTTTAATATATATAATACACAATATCTACATATATAGTATTATATGTGAACTGGCACTCATCCAGACTGTGATCTGATGAACAGTATGACTTAGTTCAAGAGCAAAGCAGGGATGTTCGGGTTGTTTTCCTTTAGTGAGTTGGCACTTTCGCTTCTGGAAAGATAAAGTAGTCCCACTTTTCTCTCTCCCTCCCACTAAGTACCATGAAAAGCCCTGGAACTGAGATGGAAAACAAATACAAGAAGACTCTGGAAAGCAGCAAGGAGAAGGCAGACAGGCTTGGGAAGGGTGCGGTCCAAGCAAGAGCATGGTGGTGAGTTCCCTGGATCTTCATGTGGCCTCATATATCCCGCATCTTGGAGCTAAAGAAGTCGGCAACCCGGAAATGCCAGTGGGCACAAGCAAATAAACAAACAAGCCCCACCAGCTTTTTTGCTGTTGCAAAAAAGGGTTGATGGAGCTGCTACTCTATCTACCAGAGGACCAAGAAAGGGGCATCCTGCCAAGACAGAAAACATTTAGACAACAGACATCTACTCTAGCCAAAGACAAACAAACAACAATAACAAAAAAACCCTGTGGCCCCACCCACACTCACACCATTAAAGGCTCAGTTGGAGCCTAGACTTCCACCCTCAGCGGCCCCCCGCAGCCAACAACGGGGGCTCCCCAGCGGCCATGTCAGTAGAGACCACATGGGGAGCTTCAGCTTCCACTTGGTCTGGCAATCACGAGGCACCCTCTCCCTTTTCTCTGGGGCAGTATCAGAGGAAGTCTAGTGCAAAGTCACGACTTTCACCACCACCTAGTGGCAATGAGGCCACCCCCCAACTGTGGTGTCAGTAGAGAACAGCCCTGCCCAACAAGAATGAAGGACTACTGCACCCCCACTTGCCAACAGAACTCGAGCAATCAACCCAAACTTCTGTCTCCACCTGCCTGTAACCAGGCGGTGGCCCCCCCGCCCCCCCTGACCCCTCTGCACAAGCAGAATCAGAGAATGCCAGCTAAGACAGAAAGCTTAAATAAAATCTACAGTCTCAAGCTACGAGAGTGTCCAGATTTCAAAACACCACTCATACTAAGAATCAGAAAGATCACAGATGAATAAAAAAAAAAGACAACCAATAAATTTCAACACTGAGATGACAGAGATGTTAGAATTCTCTGACAAAGGTTTTAAAGCATCTGTGATCTAGAAAAAGTGTTTCCGTGAACAATTACAAATACACTTGAAACAAATGAAGAAATAAAAAGTCTCACCAAATAGAAGGTGTAAAGAAAGCTAAATGGAAACTTTAGAGCTGAAAAGTACAATCACTGAAATAAAAAACTCAGTAGGTGGGCTCAACAGCAGAATAAAGGAGACAGTGGAAAGAACCAGTGAACTGGAAGATGGAACAATAGAAATTGCTCAATTTGAACAACAGAGAGAAAATAGACTGAAAAAAAAAAAAAGGAACAGAGCCTCAGGGACTTATGGGACTGTAACAAAAGATTTAATATTTGTTTCATCAGAGTCCCAGGAGGAGAGGAGAAAGAGGGTAAGTCTCAAAAAGTCGTCGAAGAAATAATGACTGGAAACGTCTCAGATTTGGCAAAGGATGTAAACCTACAGATTCAAGAAGCTGAATGAATTCCAGAGAAGACAATCCAAACAAAGCCACTCCAAGACACATCAAAATTAAACTTCTGAAATCTAAAATGAAAGGAAAAAATCTTGAAAGCAGCCAGAGAACAACAGCCTGGGTATAGAGGGGATACAATTGGAATGGCAATAGATTTCCCAACAGAAACCATGGAGGTCAGAAGGAAGAGGAAAAATAGTTTTCAAGTGCTGAAAGAAAAGAACTGGTAACTCAGAATCCCATACCCAGTGGCAATGTTCTTCAGGACTAAGGGAAAACCTAGACTTTTCAGATGAAGGAAAACTAAGAGAATTTATACTTACCCTAAAAAAATGACTACAGGGTATTCCCTAAACTGAAAGAAAACAATAAAGGAAGGAGCTTTAGAACATCACGAAGGATGAAAGAACACGGTAAGTAAAAATATGGGCAAATACAATAAATAATCTTTCTTTCTCTTGTTGAGTTTTCTAAACTATGTTTGACAGTTGAAGCAAACATTATGATACTTCCTTATGTGGTTTTATTTTATTTTATTTTTTTTAAATGTTTTATTTATTTCTAGGAGAGAGAGAGAGAGAGAGAGCGTGAGCAGGGGAGGGTCAGAGAAAGAGAGGGAGTCACAGACTCCGAAACAGCCTCCAGGCTCCGAGCAGGCAGTCAGCACAGAGCCCGACGCGGGGCCCGAACCCACGAACCGCGAGATCATGACCTAAGCGAAAGTCAGACACTTAACCGACTAAGCCATCCAGGCGCCCCTCCTTATGTGGTTTTAAAATAAAATGAAGGGGCGCCTGGGTGGCTTAGTCGGTTAGGCCACTTTCGCTTAGTTCATGATCTCGCGGTGTGGGTTCGAGCTCTGTGCTGACTGCCAGCTCGGAGCCTGGAGCCTGTTTCAGTCTGTGACTCCTCTCTCTCTGACCCTTCCTGCTCACGCTGTCTCTCTCTCTCCTAGAAAAAAAAAAAAAACATAAAAATAAAATAAAATAAAATGAAGACGGGGTGCTAGGGTGGCTCAGTCCGTTAAGCGTCTGACTTTGGCTCAGGTCATGATCTCACGGTCTGTGTGTTCGAGCCCCGCGTCGGGCTCTGTGCTGACAGCTCAGAGCCTGGAGCCTGCTTCAGATTCTGTGTCTCCCTCTCTCTCTGACCCTCTCCTGCTCACACTGTCTCTCTCTTTCAGAAATAAATAAAACATTAAAAAATTTAAAAAAATAAAATGAAATGAAGGAAAAAAATTGAAAGACAAATTATAAATGGAGGAGGGTAGAAGATCTAAAGGGAAGTAATATTTTCTCTGCTGCACTCAAACTGGCAAAATCATCACACCAGTAGACTGTGATAAGTTATAGACATGATGTAATACCTAGACTATCCACTAAAAATCTGTACAAAAAGATACACAAAAACTTAATAGGTGAATCAAAATGGAATCATAAAAATATGTTCAAGTAACTCATGAGAAGCAGGTATGAGATGAAGGGTGAAGTTGTGTTTTTCACCTTTAGCCTATAGAAAACATAGAAATGAAAAAAGAACAGACAAAACAAAAAATGAAATGGCAGACTGAAGTTCTAGCATATTAATAATTACACTAAATGCAAATGGTCTAAATATATCAATTAAAAGGTAGATGTTGCCAGACTGGATTAAAAACCATGAACCAAGGGGCACCTGGGTGACTCAATCAGTTAAGCGTCTAACTTTGGCTCAGGTTATGATCTCACAGTTGATGGGTTCAAGCCCCACATCGGCCTCCCTGCTATCTGTGAGCTCAGAACCTGCTTTGGATCCTCTGTCCTTCTCTCTCTCTGACCCTCCTCTGCTCATTCTCTCTCTCAAAGTAAATAAATAAACTTTAAAAAACCACAAACCAAATACATGCCATCTTCAAATACAATAGTATAGACAGGTTGAAAATTTTAAAATGAAAGAAGATATATTATGAAAACACTGATCAAAGGAAAGCAGGGGGTGACTATATTAATATCAGCTAAAGTAGACTTCAAAAGAAAGAAAATTATAGAGACAGAGAGAGAGGGACAGTATATACAACTAAAAAGACCCTATCAAGAAGATAGAACAACTCTAAATATGTATGAACACAACAACAGACCTACCAAATATATGAAACAAAAACTGATAGAGCTGATGAGAAATGGACAAATCCACAATAATAGCTTAGGACATCAACAGCCCTCTCTCAAATATTGATAGACAACTAGATAGAGAATTAGCAAGGATATAGAAAAACTCAACAACATCATCAGCCAACAGGATCCAAGTGATATTTATATGACAATCCCCACAAGAAATCAAATGCGTTGCCCTTAAGATCAAGAACAAGGCAAAAATGTCAATTCTCAGGGCACCTGGGTGGCTCAGTTGGTTAAGAGTCCAACTTGCTCAGGTCATGATCTCACAGTTCATGGGTTCGAGCCCCACATCAGGTGCTGACAGCTAGCTTGGAGCCTGGAGCCTGTTTCGGATTCTGTGCCTCCCTCTCTCTCTCTGACCCTCCCCTGTTCATGCTCTCTCTCTCTCTCAGAAATAATAATAATAAAAAAAAGTCAGCTCTCACTAACTCTATGTAGTATTGAAAGTTCTAGCCAATGCAATAAGGCAAGAAAAGGAAGTAAAAGGCATACAGATAGGAAAGGAAGAAAGAAAACTATCTCTGTGTGCAGATGAGATGATTATCTATGTAGAAAATCTCACAATGGTGCTGGAACAAATTGGACATCTACAGGCTAAAAGGGAAAAACACAACCTCACCCTTCATCTCATACCTCCTACAAAATTTAACTCACAGTGGATCACAGGCTTAACATGTAACACATAAAACTTTCGGACTTTTAGAAAAAAACACAGGAGAAAATCTTTAGGATTAAGGGCTAGGCAAAGAATTCTTAGACTTGGTATGAAAACCACAATCCATGGAAGGAAAAGTTGATAATTTGAACTTCATTGAAATTTTATAATTTTACTTCGTGAAAGATCTTGTTAAGTGGATGAAAAGATAAGTGACAGACTGGGAGAAAATATTTGTAAAACACATATCTGAAAAAGGACTAGTATCTAGAATATATAAAGAACTGTCAAAATTCAACAACAAAAAAAGCAAATAATCAAACTAGAACACACACAAAAGACATGAAGAAACATTTCACTGGAGACGATACACAGATGGCAAATTAGCACATGAAAAGATGTTCAACAACAGCAACCAATAGGAAAATGCAAATTTAAATTGCAGTGAGATATGACTACATACTTATCAGAATGGCTTTAAAAAAATAAAAAAGAAAGTAGGGACGACCATAATGTTGGCAAGGATGTGCAGAAACTGGATTATTCATACATTGCTGGTAGGAATATAAAACAGCATAGCCATTCTGGAAAACAGTTTGGTGTTTTTTGTTTTTTTTTTTTAAACTAAATCCAATTATCATATGACCCAGTAATTGCATTCCTAGGCATCTATCTCAGAGCAATAAAGACATGTTCACACAAAAACCTGTACATGAATGTGGATAGCAGCTTTATTCATCATAGCCCCAACTGGAAACGACCGAGATGTCCCTCAATGGATGGATGAGTAAATAAACTGTGGTACATCCATGCATACCACGGAATACTACTTGACAGTGGAAAGAATGAACTTTGATATACGCAGCAACTCAGATGAATCTCCAAAGAATTATGCTGAGTCAGAAAAAAAAAGAGCCATTCCTCCAAAGATTACATACTTATGATTCTGATTGTCTAACATTCTGAAATGACCAAAGTATAGAAATAGAGAACAGATTGGTGGTTGTGGGACGGTGCGGGGTGGAGGGCTGGTTAAGGAGGGGTGAGAGTGGGAGGAAGTGGGTGGGGCCATAAAAGGGCAACATGAGAGAGAGATCTTGGTGGTGATGGAAATGTTCCACATCCTGATGGTTTCAATATCAGCCTCTGTGTTGGGATACTGTATTCTAGCACCAAGGCCACCATTGAAGGAAACTGGCTACAGGTACGTGGATCTCTTTGTACTGGAGCTCCTAATAACACGTGACTCTTCAAATATCTCAAAATAGGGGCACCTGGGTGGCTTAGTCGGTTAGGCGTCCGACTTTTGCTTAGGTCATGATCTCGCGGTTCGTGGGTTCGAGCCCCGCGTCGGGCTCTGTGCTGACTGCCAGCTCAGAGCCTGGAGCCTGTTTCAGTCTGTGACTCCCTCTCTCTCTGACCCTCCCCTGCTCACACTGTCTCTCTCTCTCTCTCTCCTAGAAATAAATAAAACATTAAAAAAATATATCTCAAAATAAAACATTTAATTGGAAAAAAATTAGGCGACAACAATGCAGACAGAGATTGGATTGGGGAACATGATGGAGATGAGAGGGAAGATATTTGTGGAACCCCACTCTAGAGAAGATGCCTGTTTATTGTGAATACTCTTTAGCGGTTGTCGTTGGCCAAAAGTTCTTCAAACAATTTCCTGTGATGGATCAAGTGCTGGAGGGCTTTACGGGCTGTGGTTTGAAGCAAAGCAGGTGGGGTCAAGTTTGGGAGCCGCATGGGGAGGTCGGGAGGTCAAGACGCGGGCCAACTTGGCCAGAACTGGTGCAGCTGCTTCCTCCCCTCCCCCTGGTGGTGAGGGGCTGCTTCGCTCAGGCCCAGGGTGGGAGGCTTCTGGGAGTCCTGGGGGCATGACGGCCACTACCCGGGGAAACTTTCAGGGAAAGGGAAGCAGCCCCCTAAGCAGCCCCCTCCCCACCCCCGCAAGCCTGGGCAAGGTTGAGGCCCAGGGCACTGTGAGCCTTGGCTCCTCCAGGTGTTAGGCCTATCTCTCTGATGACACCTGGGCTTGGACTTGCAGGCGTTTTCATTTCTCCAGGTTCCCGTTGTTCAGGTGCGGGCTTTTGTTTCACTTTGTGTATTGGTCTACAGCAGGGGACAGTGGGCATCAGAATCACCCAGGAGCTTGATAAGACACAGGTTTCTGCTACTCCCAGAGTTTCTGATTTCATAGGTCTGGGGCGGGGCGGGGCGGGGCGGGGCGGGGCGGGGCGTATTTCTACTATGCTTCAGAGTTGATGCTGGTGAGGCTTCCTCTGGCCCAGAGAGCACACCCGCAGAACCACTGGGGTAATGGGGCGCAGGCATGACAGCCAGAAGGGTGAGACAGCCCCTCCCTAGAAGGCCCTAGGGAACTTCCCCATCTCTGCCTGGCACAGCCGAGGCGCCCTATAGTTTGGGACTCCAGCAGGGCAGCGACGGGGCACCTGCACAACAGGCCTGAGGGGCAGTGAGGTGAGTGTGTGTGCTGGAGGGCTGGGGGGGAAGGGGGCGGTGACCGAGAGGAATCGGGTTTGGACTTAAGGCCAAAGGCCCGGGGGGTTTGCACAGAATGGGAGTATTGGGTGTTTCGAGAGTGGAGTGAAGGCCAGGGGAGGGAGAGGCTGGGGACTGCTAGGGGCGCTGACCTCCGGGGTTGGAGGCGCTGTAGCGGCTACCCGAATCTGGCAGGGGTGGGGGTGGGGGACCGCTGAGGTCGCGGGGAGGCTGGGCTTGGAGGGACCAGGGAGTCGTATAGGGATAGGGGAGCAACGTGTCAGTGTGTGTGTGAGCGTGTGTCATTCCCGAAGGAGTTAGGGGTTGAGATTTGGGAGCTGGGGGCTGTTGTAGGGTTCAGCTTTCAGGGGCTGAGCGGCGATGGGAGGCTGGGACAGGGATCCCATAGAGGGACGGCGGGGCTGGGCCGGTTACGGAGGAAAAGCTGAAGGGAAGGCGGAGGCGAGCTGGGGGCGGCGGGGCGGAAGTGCGTGTCCCGCGACTCGGAGGAATACGGCGGTGGGGCGGGGCGGGCGGGGCGGGACCCTGGCGGCCGGGCAAAAGCGGCGGAGTCCCCGCCGGAGCACAGCCCCGCGGCAGCGCCTCCCTCGCGCTCACCGCCTGGAGCTCGGCGCCGCCACCGCCCCGCTGCCCCCGCCGGCCGCGCCGTGACGCGGGTATGAGCCCGGCCCGCCGCCCGCCGAGCAAGCGCCCCGGGCCCGGGCCTTGGCGCCCAGGTAACTTGGGCGGCGCGAGGCGGGGAGGGGGCCCCTAGGCCACGCCCGAGCCCGCGAGACCCTCGGCGACCCCAGCCCTAGAACTCTCCAAGCCCATACCTACCTTATCGGGGGAAGGGGCCTCGGGGACCCTCCCACAAAAGCCTCCCAGGCCCTGGAAACTATCCCCGAGCTCCACCTACAACAGATCTCGTCTAAACGGAGCCCAGGTGCGGGCCCTGACCTCACCTCTGCCCCACACCAACCTTGGGAGAAGCCCAGGGCCCTGTGGTCCCCGCTGTGGGCCTGCCTCCCCTTGGGGCATATCGCAGCCTCCATCCTCCTCCCGACCTTCCTGCTCCCCATGCCCTGCCCTCTCTATGCTCCCCCAAATTCCAAGAGACTTTACCCCAGCTGCCCACTCGCACTGCAAATGGTTCCTATCCTCAACTTAAACTCATGGTCCGCTCCCCTCCTTTCCTTGAACCTTCCTCCCCTGGCCATGGGGGGCTGCCCACCTTCCCCCCTGCCAGAGCCCCCAAGGCCCAGCTTCCAGCTAAATGCGTTCTGTCACTGCAAAGAAGCTTGAGCAGAGGCTGAGCACCTGGGTGGTGTGGGCAGAGCAGGGCCTCTGTGCCAGCCCCAAGCCGTGGGTGCATGACAGTTGCCAGGATATGTGGGGTGCAGGGGTCTGCAAGTCCGGGGCAGTGAGGGGCCTAGCAGGGTTCCTGGCCGCGGTGCGAGCCTGGCTGTGTTTAGTGCAGATTCTTGCCCCTTTCAGAGAGATGTGACTCTAGTGCAGACCATTCCCGCTCCCCTTGCAGGCTGGGGCCCAGGACCTGTGCCCCCTCCCACCCAGTTGCTTGCCTCTCTGTGCTTGGGTGCTGGCTACGTTTAGCTCTTCCTTCCCAGGCAGGGCATGACCTCCCCCCTACAACCCTGACCAAGATGGGGCGGCCCAGCCACGGTGTCTGCAGTACTGTCTCCCCCAAGGCAGCCTTGAACCGAGCTGGGCCGGGGCCTCGCTGGTTCTCCCGGAACAACAGTCTGCTGTCCGTGGCAGTCGCCTGGGGAAGCCCCAGGACCCGCACCCAGGGAGGTGGGAGCCCGCCGCTACTTAACGTGCCTGTGGAGGTCAAGCTGGGCCCTGCCAGGTGCCTATGGGTGGTGGTGGGAGGCACAGTGAGGAGGACCAGTGCTGGAGAGAATTGGGCTTTCAGTCCCCAATTACTGAGCACTTACTCGGCACTGGGCACAATTCTGTGCACTGGGATGGAGCTATTAACTCGACAGATGAGGCACTGATGTTCTAGAGTGTTCTAGGAGACTGATGTTCTAGAGTGTTCTAGGAGACAGAGAGCGGGCAAGTAGCAAATGGAGAGATGAAGGAACAAGTCAGTCCTATGGCCTCCCATCCAAGAACTAACCAGGCCCGACCCTGCTTAGCTTCCAAGATCAGACGATATCGGGCACGGTCAGGGCGGTATGGCCGTAGACAAGACAGTCCTTTGGTGAGGTGTGATGAAGACCGTGAAGCTGGGTAGAGGCTGACTGGTGGGGCTTCTTTGGCTTTGGTGGTCAGGGAAGGCCTCTCTGAGGAGGTAAGCTTTAAGTTGAGACCTGAGTGAAGCGTCGAATGAACCTTGGGACCATCCGAGGGAACGGTGTTGTAGGTGTGGAATGGCAAGTGCAGTGGTCCTGCGTGGGAAGAATCTAGGCATGTTGACCAGATAGAAGGTCATGCACGCTGAGCTGGGCAGGTGGGTTGAGGGGAGACGAGGCCAGGGGGCTGGGTGAGGGGCTGGGACAGGGCACAGTGGCAGTGTGTGACGGCATAGCACCACTTTCCTGACTTAAAGGCCGAGGAGACTGTGGCTGTTCAGATGTCCCCTCGTCCCACCGTCCCTGTCTGCCCAGTTGGGTACTTGGTCTGTCTTCACCACCCGCCACCAACCATCTTGGATGAGACCTGCAGTGTTTGAGGTGGTGGTTGCTTCAGGGGATTTGCAGAGGTGGAGGCAGAGGGTGGGATGGGAGATGCCCTCCTGGCCCCTGATACAATCACACTGTGGGAGAGACTCCCGAGTCTGAGTAGGGGTGATGGGAGGCGTCCCTGATTCTGGAGAGAGTCCTGCCGATAGGATCTTTGCTACGGGGCGAGCCCAGGAGATGATAGGGTGTCCAGGGAGGCCTGTTCCTAGAGCCCTGACACGATCCTATCTGTCAGGGGTGGGGAGGCCCAGCCGGGCAGGCAGCCGATCACTCAGTCATTGGCTGCCAACAGCAGCAAGTAGCGTTTGTTCTGGAACCAAAGCCTCCAGGCAGAATCCAGGTGCAGGAAGGGAGTGCTCAGAGGGGCTGCCCTATGGGGCAGGTGGGCAGGGGGGCCCTGCCCCCCACCACTCTGCTAGGCATCAGGGGGTCTCACTTTGCATTCCAGGGAGAGCTGGGGAAAGGGGCCTTTGAGTCTGGCTCTGGCTGTACAGGAGCCCTTCACGGCCTGGCTCAGGGTGGGTGCCATCTCTCTGGGCTGCCATGTTGATGCCAGGCTGGGAGGAGGAATGGGGGACCCCGCCCTCCCCCGCAGTACTGAGAGGGCTGCCGACCTCTGTCCTTAGCTTCTCTGGGTGTTCAGAGCTGAGCTCACAGGTCTGAGACATCAGGCCGTGAATTAGGGGCATTCCTTGCAGCTGTGGGTCTGAGCGAGGCAGCACCGGGGGTGGTCCTAGAGCGATGGGGAACATGGCCCCCGGTGTGACAGGGCGGGGGCTGCCTCAGCCCTGTGCCTGGCCTTGGGAGTTCCACCATGATGTCCCATTTGGCCTGGCAAGTTCAGTCCGGGGGACACCTCTCCAGCCTCATACAGTCCCTCAGGGGGATGAGTTAGTTCTGGGCGCCCCCATACCTGATCCCGTTGCCTTTCCCCTCCCTCCCTTATTCCCCTTTGCTTTACCATTTTGGGTCGCACGCTGGGTCTTGCTCTTGCAGACTTCATCAGGGTCTGTGTGGCCAGGAATCCCTGTGACTTAGGGCCAAAGAGGCTGCCAGGCCTTATGGCACCCAGGCTTCGTGTGGAAGATCGCTCTTTTGCTGGTTTATTTCCATGGGGCTGCCTCTAGGGCTTAGGGTGTGGGCCATTGGATGGACAGGGCAGTGGTGCCCCTGAGGACTTGGCATCACGGTCACTTGGGAAGGTAGCTGGTGGGCGGGGCCATGACAAGAGGCCTGCCCTGGGCGGGTGGAAGCCTCGGTTATGGTAGTGTCACAGGCTTTGAAATAAACACAGCCTGGTTTGGGGGTGGAAGCTCTGGGTCCAAAGTGGGCAAACAGGTGCCTTATGAATTTATTTCCTCACTTAAAGTGGAATTTATTCTCTCTCTCTTTTTTTATTGATGGGGAAACTGAGGCACAGAGAAGTTAAGTAGGCGCCCAGAACCACCAGACTGCTGGATTCACATTCCTGGCCTTGCCCCGCCCCAGTCTCCCCCGAATGAACCCAGAAGCCAATGGCCAGCCTTGGAGGAGAATTTTACGGAGTGGTCCTTGCTGTGGGGGCAAGGCAGTCCCATGGGCAGGCAGTAGAGGCAGTGCTGGGGAAACTTACCAGTCCCCACTGCCAGAGCTCGGGCGTGGCAGGGCTGTTCGGGGTCAGTGTTGGGAAGGGGACCCTAGACCGGACTTTACAAGAGGAAAGCAGATCCCTTGGATGTCCCATCTGGGAGAGTCTCCGACCCCAGGGGGCTGGGACAGAGGGAGTGAATGGGCAAGGAGGCAGCTGAGGGGATGCTGAAGAGACTATTGGGGTGCAGGTAGGATAGGGGAGCGAGCATCACCCTCTCCGCCCCTCTCCTTGTTTGCGTGTGCCCACTGGGGTAGGCCCATCTGTTCCTTGTTAGGGACTCAGCAGACAGTCCTCCAGGAGGGTAATTAAGGCCAAGTTGCTGGTGGATCCAGCAGCAAGCCTGCCCCAGGGCTTCATCCTGGCAGCACAGATGCCCAGCTGACCCCAGAAATGATGCTCCATCCCACCTAGCAGCCCTGGAGGCGCGGGGGAAGGGAGAGAGACGCATGTTGCCGGCAAAGCCCCTGAATGGTAGGCTAGGGCTCGGGTGGTGGTAGCAGCCGGAGATGGCCACAGGACCTTCCACCTCCCCTGCTCTCCCTGGGCCTGCCTCCATCAGCCACTCTCAAACATCTCATTCATTGCTGGCTGTGCGCCAGACCTGCTGTGTGACCTTAGGCATGTTGCTTAGCCTCTCTGGGCAACTTTATTTTCCGTATCTGTAGAATGGGTGTTGGACTGTGCCATTGCTGAGACCCCCGCCCCCCGGTCTTAGTCCCAGCTTTTTATCTACCTGATTCAGAGCAGCCCCTGCTGGCATCCCCATTTCCTGCTCCCTATAGATTTCCCCTTGGTGCTCCTCACAGCTCTCTGGCTGAGTCCTCTAACCCAGGGCCAGGTGACTGCTGGTTCTGTCTGTAATTAACTCCTGCCCATGCTCGGGACACGGGGCACTGCACAGCCCGGCCTGCGCCAGCACCCCGCAGATCGGCCGGCTTTCCTAGCACCAGGGCGAGGTGACTGCTTCCATGGTGGCCACCTCTGGCCGGCCCAGCACATTCCTCAGGCTTATCTGGTGGCCCGCCCTGCTGGACTCTGCCCTCCCACCCAGGAAGCAGCACCCAGAGGAGCTCCTGAAGAGTTCCAGGGGCCAGGAGGAGGGCCTAAGTGGGCTTCTCAGCCTCCCTTCTGGGGCTGGAGAGAACCAGGTATAGAATGGCAGGGGAGGGTGGGCAGAGGGATTTGGGGGTCTGCTGAGACTGGCCAGGCAGACTGTCCTGGACCTCGGGGAGCATGGATTTCACTCAGATGTCAGACTTCTTGCCCTGTCCTGGGCACCCCGCCTCCCGTCTCTTGGAAGGCTCTCCCAGGAGGCCTGTGCATGGGAGGGGGCCTGGTTCTGGGAAGGTCACCCTAAGTCGGCTCCAGAGTTGTAACGGGAGACAGGACGGGACAGCACCTCCTCCTCTGCCTCCCCGTGCTCCCACCTCCACAGAGGGAGTCAGCGCCAGTCCTTCCAGGAAGGGGTTAACCGCCAGCCCCGGCCGGCCGTGAGGGAGGGGACTGGGCTGGACCATTTTCCTCGCTGCTGCCTCCACCTCGTTTTCCTGAATGGTTCTGTCGTCCCAGGGTGGGGAGGGAAGGGAAGGAAGAAGGGCGGGAGGGCAGGCGGAGGGAGGGAGGGAGGAGTGTGGGAAGAGGAAGGAAAAAAGAGCGAGACAGCCAGGGGAAGAGAAAGATGTCACTGTCTAATCTCCGTGTCATTTTTATTTCCAGCAGGCGCTGGGCAGAGGAGCTGCTAGAACAATGCTGAGGCGGGCGAGGTGAGGAGTGGCCCTCGCGGCCCCCCCCACCCCCCCACGACGGAGTGTCTCGAACAGGTGATAGGAGGATCCGGAAACCGAGGCCACCTGGGCATCCCTCCCCGCCCTCAGCCAGGCCCCCGGCACCCCAAAGACCGCGGGGAAACCATGGCGACCAATTTCAACGACATCGTCAAGCAAGGCTACGTGAAGATGAAGAGCAGGAAGCTGGGGGTGAGCCGCCCCCCCCCACCCGCGGGGCCCTGCCGAGGGGGCCGGCGTCCCGGGACCTGGTCTGGAGCCTGCCGCGTCCTGTGTGCGGGTGCCCGCCTGCGGCGGCGTCGCGCCGTTGTGGTCCCAGGGCCTCTGGCCAGCCGGCTACCCGGCATGTGCCTGCTGCTGCCCCCCTCCCCCCAGCAGGGCTGGCCGGCGTCCCAGCGGCTGGGCCAGCGGTGGCGGCCGACGACGGGCAGGCGGCTCCCCTGCCATTGTTGAAGTTGTGGACAGCGGCGCTGGAGCGGCGGTGTCTGAGCCTCTCCCGGCCCCTCACTTCTCCTTGCCTCCTCCTCGTCTCTCTCTCTCTCTCTCTCTCTCTCCTCCCCTCCCCTCTCTTGGCCCCTTTTCTTTTAAGTCCCTTGGTCTCCGCCGCTTCCATTGCTTTCTGTGTATGGGTCCTTATGTATTTGTTTTGGCCAGTGCTTTTACTGTTAAAGGAGTGTGTGAAAGGGAGTGTGGCTGGCTGTGGGGCAGGGCAGTGGTGTGAGGGTGCAGAGGCTGGTATTTCTGTGGTTTAGGAATGAGCGCTTAGGGCAGGATGGCCTGTGGCTCTGGGACAGGCTGCTTTCCTCCAAGTTGCTGGCGGTGGCTCCTTGCGCACAGGGGGCCTGGCCCAGAGCTGGGGGCTTAGAAGGTCTGTGGGGATGAGGCCTCAGACACACCTCAGTGGGCACGCGCCCCCTCACCCCCTCCTGGTGAATACAGCCTCCCCTCAACCCCCCGAGGGACCAACCTAATGATCTCGGTGAGGTTGTCCAAGAGCTGCCTCTCATTCCCTGCCGACCCTCTCCCGCCTCCAGTCAGGGGTCTTGGCAGCTACCCCTTCCCCAGTAGGAGGGTACCCTTGGTGACTGGGGTGGCTCAAGTCTTGTGTTTTCGAGGGGTCTCCAGTCTCTCTCTTCCGCCCCTCCCCCGTTGACCTGATGGGGGTGGGGTGCCATCGGACTACTCAAGGCTTCCTGGCTCAGCCTGCGTGGGGTGGGGGAGGAATAGGGCTCTGCGAGGGCTTCCCCGCCTGGATGCCTGACGGAGCTGGGCTGGCCTTGGCAAGGTGAGGGGCGGCTCTGGCCCCTCCCTCCCTGCGGCCCCTGTGGGGGTATGTTCTGCCCAGAGTGCATGTCTAGAGTCTTCGCTAGATCCGGATTTACTAGATAGATTTACTAGATTTCGCTAGATACCCCAACCTGCCTTCCAATCCAGGAGACGGGCCTGGGTGGGCAGCCACCTTGCTCATGTCCTGAGAGAGGGATGGAGCCCACGTGCAGCTCAGAACTAGAGAAATTGAAAATTAAGGGGGTGAGGGGAGGCCAAGGGAGTAGGGGCCCGGCTTCTAGCATGGTTCCTCATTCCTATGGGCCTGGGTCTAGCAGGTACCCGGGGGCCAGGGCAGAGCCTACGGGAAAGACGAGCCCCCTCGAGGTGGCCACTTGCACTCAGCATCAGACCTATTCCAGGAGACCTGGAAGCAAGTGGCATACAGGTGGACACAGCCAGGGGGAGGGGTTGGGAGTTGGGGTGTGGCCGGACCCAGTTTGGGGCTCCCCTACCCAGGGCGTTGAGCTGCTCCCTGTAGGTCTGATGTGAGGGGCTTAGTCACCCAGCCATTCTTGTCCCAGGGCAGCCATTCTTGTCTGAGCTCACAAAGGTGAGCCGGGAGGGGCTGAAGGAGCTGGGGCGCAGACCCTCCTCCCTGCCAGGGCCTTCCTCTGGCAGAGCTGTGGCAGAGTGTTTCTGAAGTGCTGATCAAAGACCGTGAGAAGTGGGGAAGGAGGGCTCTTCAGCACAGTGGCTCCCTGGGGCTGTGTGTGCATGCGTGTGTGTCTGTGTGTGTGTGTGTGTGTGTGTGTGTGTGTATCTGTAACCAGGCAACCAGGGTGCTCAGGCCCCTGGGCCTTGTGCCCCTACACTGCAAGCTGCATGGGGCCCAAGCTGGCAGGGCGTATCTGGGTCGACAGCCTTCATTCATTCATCCATCCATTCACTGTCTCTTCATATGGTCATTCACTTGTTCAGCAGAGCTGTGTTAACAAGGTTGCCAGGATGTGAGTGAAGATTCTGAGAATAAAATAGTCTTTGGCGTAAAGGAGCTCCCCAGCTAAGAGCTGAGGCCTGCTGTGGTTTAGGTGGATAGGCCAGGGACTGAGCCAGGGCCATGTGTACCGGGGCAGAGATGCCTCCAGAGTCCCAGGCAATCCCCGAAACGGCCTGGTTCTGAGTGGCTTCTTGGCATGGGGCCCTCCCTACCAGCGACCTGGGGCTTGAGTGGCAGAGCAGGGTGGAGTGGGGCGGGCTGCAGGTATGGGGCTATGGCCTTCTTTCTTCTTTTGCTCTGGGCAGCCCTCAGTCTCCCTGCTGTTTGCCAATGAGAGAGTGGGCACCAGAGATTTCTTGGAATCTACTCATGAACATAGTAGGCTGAAAGAGAGCCTGGGACGGAGGAGGGGGCCAGGGAAGGAAGAGTGTGCAGCCTGGGCAGACGACTAGGCCACCACTGGAGGGGTCTGACAAGCCAGTTTGCCGTGGAGCATGGTCGGCTCCCTGCACCCTGGTTCCTTGCCGGTCAGGATGAGTCCATGAAGCTCCAGAGAATTAAGGCGGTTTTAGGCATAGGGCCGTTGGCAGCGGCTGGACAGGAGGGAGCCTTGCCTGGGAAGGCACTGTGCTTGGGGGTAACCCCAGCTTCTGGGCTCTGCCCCTTTACCTCTGAGAGCCTCTGGTTTCCCAGCTGGAACAGGAACTAATCCTGGCCCTCAGCACTCCAGAATGTGGAAGAAGGACCAGAGATGAGAAGGGGTTATTACCCACATCAAGAGCCCTCCCCCCAGCGCTGAGAACCAGGACCAATGTGCAGGTTCAGAATGGTCAAGGGTCTAATCCCTGTCCCAAGGACACTCCCTCTGCTGTGGCTAGCACTGCTGGAGCCCTGGGCAGAATATTCTGCAATGGGCTCCAAGTATCAGTTCTGGATCTAGCCAGCCTTTTTTTTTTTTTTTTAAATATCAGCCCCACCATTTATCAACTGTTGCTTAACTTATTGGTGCCTCGGTTCTCCTGTACCTATAAGGTGAAAATGATAAACCAACCTCAAGAGGGACTCTGAGATGGACAGTGAAGAGTGCTACAAAGTACAGAAGGGAAACAATAAGTGTGGGCTCTTTATATTAAGCTTAGAGCTGAGCGCACAGTAAAGTGATTCAGAGCGCCCTTTGTGCAAGTTGTTCAGAGTCAGGGAAGAAATGCCTGCTTTCTCGGTTTGGGGAGGGGGCGTCACTGCTGGTCCTGGGTTTTCTTCTGGGCTGGGTCTCCAGGGAAGGCTGTGTAGCACTGCCCCCTGTGGCAGGCAGGGGTAAGTTCAGGGCCGTGCTGGGTAGGGGTGGTCCCAGGAGGCCTGATCCCACCGCCCTCTCACCCCACAGATCTACCGGAGGTGCTGGCTGGTGTTCCGGAAATCCTCCAGCAAAGGGCCCCAGCGGCTAGAGAAGTACCCAGATGAGAAGTCAGTGTGTCTCCGGGGCTGCCCCAAGGTTAGGGGGCCTGGGCCCTAGCTACCCCAGTCTGTAAAGTGA
The DNA here is from genome assembly GCA_017311185.1 of Proteles cristata cristata. Taxonomy (NCBI): domain Eukaryota; kingdom Metazoa; phylum Chordata; class Mammalia; order Carnivora; family Hyaenidae; genus Proteles; species Proteles cristata. The sequence goes on from JAESUZ010003864.1 coordinate 628,662, forward strand.
CGACTGGCCGAGCCCTAAGGTCCAAGAGCACCCTCCCGGGGGTGGCGCCACTGTGGGGAATGCAGAGGGAGGCGTTCCAGCCTGGCTCAGTCCCTTGTGGATGCTGTCCCAGGTAACTGAGATCAGCAACGTCAAGTGTGTCACGCGGCTCCCCAAGGAGACCAAGAGGCAGGCAGTGGCCATCATATTCACTGACGACTCAGCACGTACCTTCACCTGCGACTCGGGTGAGGAGCTGGGGCTGCAGGCTTCCATCCAGACTCCCCTGGGCCAGTCATGGTCCAGTGGTCCAGTCGGCAGGAGGCAGAGCAGGACCAGCCCTGGCTGGGAGTGATGTGTGGGGGTGGAGGTAGTGGGGAGAGGCTCGGGACAAGGTGGGACAGGCAGGCGGAACCCATTGGCCTCGGCCTCCCTGCCTTGCCGGCTGGGCTGCTGGGGGCCCCCGGGTGCATGCGCTGCCATTCTCTAGAGCTGGAGGCGGAAGAATGGTACAAGACCCTGTCGGTGGAGTGTCTGGGGTCACGACTCAACGACATCAGTCTGGGAGAGCCGGACCTCCTGGCCCCAGGAGTGCAGTGTGAGCAGACAGGTGAGGCCCCCTGCTGGCGGGGGGTGGGAGGAGAGTCCTGCCCAGGGGAGGCCCCAGCCCCACTCCCTCTCTCCCACCGCAGACCGCTTCAACGTCTTCCTGTTGCCCTGCCCCAACCTGGATGTGTACGGCGAGTGCAAGCTGCAGATCACCCACGAGAACATCTACCTCTGGGACATACACAACCCCCGCGTGAAGCTCGTCTCGTGGCCCCTCTGCTCACTACGCCGCTACGGCCGGGATGCCACACGCTTTACCTTTGAGGCCGGCCGGTAGGACCCTCCCGCCTCCCTACCCTGTCCCACATGGCCAGCATGTTGCCTGCCATTTGCTCTAACAGGTACTGTGCTGGGCGCTTATTTATCAGCATAGAAAACCAAAGGGGAGTGTAAACTTCCCATTTTATAGATGAAGAAATTGAGGTGCACACCAGGCAGGTCAAGTGCAGCTGTTTCAAACTCCTTGAGCTCAAATCAAATGCTGGCACTGGCACTTACAGCTCTGCCTGTGGACTGAGTCTCCATCTGTCAAATAGGGGATAAAGTACCCAAGCTCCTAGACTTATGGTGAGGACTGAATAATCTGTGGCTTGAACTCTGGAGCCAGCGTGTCTAAATGTAAATTCTGTGTAATCCCTGGTCTAATCCTGGTTAAACTACTTACTATCAGCACGCCTCAGCTTCCTCATCTGCAAAATGGTTTGAGAAAATTCGGAACAGGAAGGTAAAAGTGCACAAACCAAAGGGATGGGAGAGAAAGTGGAATGGGTTCATTCTTGTAAAGGATTTAGATCACTGGTCCACGGAAAGGCCCAGCACACTCGGGCTGGGCGGACGACAGCCCTGCTCGCTCCTCAGCGGACCTGGGGTGCAGCCTGTTGGAGCGCGGAGCCCCGGACCAAACACGTGTGTGGCCGTGGTGCAGTCCCCACCACCTTGCCCTCGGTGCCTCTTGTGTCCCTAGGATGTGTGATGCCGGGGAAGGGCTCTACACCTTCCAGACACAGGAAGGGGAACAGATCTACCAGCGGGTCCACAGCGCCACCCTGGCCATTGCTGAGCAGCACAAGCGTGTCCTGCTGGAGATGGAGAAGAATGTGAGGGTGAGGCGGCGGGCGTTGACCCAGCCTAGCGGGGAGGCCGGCAGGGGGCTGGGCTGGAGGCTGGGGTAGGCCTGTGCCCCAGAGCTAATGGAGAGACCCCTGTTCTCTGCCCCACAGCTGCTGAACAAGGGCACGGAACATTACTCCTACCCCTGCACGCCCACGACCATGCTGCCCCGCAGTGCCTACTGGCACCACATCACGGGCTCCCAGAACATCGCCGAGGCGTCGGGCTACGCTGGTGAGTCCCAGCGGCGCCCCACACTCACCTACCACAAGGTTCTGCGGAGGGCAAGGCCTTCCGGGCGGGTGTCCTCTGACCTGCGTCCGAGTCCTGAGCCCGCCTCTGTGTCCACAGGTGAGGGGTACGGGGCAGCCCAGGCCAGCTCAGAAACAGACCTCCTCAACCGCTTCATCCTGCTAAAGCCAAAGCCCAGCCAGGGGGACAGCAGCGAGGCCAAGACCCCAGCCCAGTGACAGCAGGGTGCGTGCGCACTGAGGACTGCCAGGGCTGCCTGTTGCCGGGCTGACTGCAGCGTGCTGCGGACGGCCCCGAGGGGCTGCTGGCCGAGAGCCTGGAGCAACGGAGCAAGCGATCCCTTCCTTGCCCCGAAGGGTGAGGCTGGACCAAGGCCCAGGGCTGGCCACAGCGCCAGAGCATGTGTGAGGGGCTGGAGCTACTGTGGGACTATATACTGTTAATGATTTTAATATATATGGCTTATGACATATTCTATATTAAGGAGATTTCCCCCATCCCTCCCCAGTACCACATCCACCCTTTTGAATCCCAGGAGCGGGTCAGTCAAGGCTGTTTTAGAATGTGAGGGTGGCGGTTCCCCGTCCTCCAGGGCACAGCCCCCTGCTGCCAGGACTTGTTTCAGTGGCCAAGGCGAGAGGAGGGAGATGAAGCTCCAGGCTGGCACTGTGACCACTGGCTTTCCCCAAGCAGCCCAGGGGTGGAGACAGCAGGTGGCTTCTGAGTCCCTCTGGGTCCCGAGTGGCACAGGAAGCACCTGAGCTTCCACCGTGCCACTTGGCAGCCTTGCACTTGGAAGTTTTAAGCAGAGGTGACATCTGGTTGACACCTCAGGTGAAAATCTGGTTCTAAAATCTAATTTTTACCCAGGCTCCTTCCTGCTTAGTAGGCTGAGAAGACACCCTGGGGTGGGGGTGCGGGTTACCTCAGTCAGGAGGAGGGCCGGTCTGAGCTCTTCCGTGCCCCAGGGCCAGGCTGGGGGGAGCACCCCTCCCAGACCCTCACGGACCTGGGGCCGGGCGATGTCCCAGCAGAGGGAGCCCCTCTGCCCTGTCTGGCCCCCTTAAAGCACTCAGAAACCGAGCCCTTCCCATTTCCTCTTTCCCACATGGTGCTGAGGCTCCCTGCTGAAATGCAATTAAAGCAATTGATTTTCTAGTGCTGGTATTTATTGACTACCTTGCAGAAGGGCTATCTTTCTAATTCCCATCAAACCCTTGGTGGCGTGTGTGGGTTTTTTTTTTTAATACTTTAGGGTTCTGATTTGTGGGAACAGACCCTGTTGTAAATAACCACTATTCAAGCTGTGGCAAAATGATCCAGCGAGAGGCCCCTCTCGGAGAGCCCAGGAGCCAGAGAGGGGTCACAGCCAGCTCGGTGCCCAAAGCCTTGGAGAGGGAGGCAGGGCCGGCTGGCTCCAGTTAGTGGCACGATGACGCATGAAGGAGATTATGTTGTGCTTTATTGCCAAAAATAAAAACTTTTAAAAAGACAACTACTGAATCAATAAATTATCCCTTCCTTTCTGTACTGATCTCTGGTTTCCTCCAGGCTGCTCCTGCCAGGCTGCCTCATTAACGACTTTGGGCATGATTTTACCTACAGGGCTAGGGGTCAAGGCCAGACCTTCCCTTCATTAAAGCCCTTGCCCCCCAACCCCCACACTTAAAGGATCAGGCCACTGGCAGTGCAATTCATAACTAGTGGGCAGAGAATGAAATGCAGGCCTTACCTGGGGCAGGGGGGCAGCCAGGCTCTATCCCTATTCTCCAGGGGTTCTCAAGTTAGGGACACTTGGAGATGTGAGCGAAGTGCCAGTAGAGTGGCTCTGAGCAGAGACCGGAAGGGTTGGTACACAACTTGAATGAGCGTTCTGGCACTTATTCCTAACACCAGAAGTCTAAGGTACAACTGTGAAACCTCCAACTTTTGGACAGAAGGGGTTTGGAGACCTGAAATGACCCGGAGAAGAGGGGCCAGCTCAGTGGTTCGCAGAAAACTCCCCCAAAGGCACATACGAAAACGGGACGTAAGGGATGCCCTGGGGAGTGCTACTGGCAAGTAGTGGGCAGAGCCAGGGATGTAAGGTCTAGTTAAAAACTGCCTCAAATGCCGGTGCCACGCGTGGCAATCTAACGGAGCAAGGTTGGGATAGTCCTCCCCTCCCACATGGCTCCCTTCTAGATGGTTTGCCAAGAAGCCTGAGCAACAGCTGTCCACACCACAGAAGCTAGAAGAGGCTCTGGAGCCCTGAAATCCAGATGCTGGCCTACATCCCCCCCTTTTTTGTTTATGCAGGTGAGCTGTGCTAGTTTATGGTTAGGACATCACTCTGGATCTCGTGGCTTAACTGGGTCTGTAAATCACTCAGCTTCTTCTTCAATCCAGAGAGGGCCGACAGAACAATGGTCTCAGGGCGCAGGGAGCCACAGGACTCGACGTTGTAGTAAAACCTAAGAGGAAGAGTGTGGTGAGAGCCCTCCACGACGCAGGCTGGCTCACCTGAGCGCCAGCCTCGGGTCACACGTGCTCTCCTGGGTGGCTTTAGCCTCTTACTAACGGTGGGCCTGCTGCACATTATGGGACTCCAAGGAGGCACGGCTAGCTCAGAAAGCTCCTGGGGAAACCTCAGAACACTTCCCCTCCACATTGAGGAGAAAGTGGAAGGTCAAGTGAGCAGTGGCTCATGTTCACTATCAGAAGACTGGTCCGTTTCTGGCTCAAGGCAGATCCTCTCCTTTGGGGACTGCGTATCACGAGCAGGAGCAGAGCAGATAACCCGAGGCCCTGTGTCCCACGGTGACTACGCGGGAGGTATCTGCCCCGGGACAGGCACCTGTCATGGGTTCCGCAACTATCCTTCCTTCCTCAGCCCACGGCCACTGGGACATGAGGGAAGGGTCTCCCCCATGCAGACCTCGCACCAACACCACACACTCGTACACTTCACCTTCCAGCGCCAGACCAGGCCCTTACCTCTCTGGCTTGCCGTTGGGGTCATAGGGAGCCTGTGACTCATCTTCATCCAGTTCAGAGTACTCACTCTTTGGCCTGAGGTCAAACACAGGTCAGTACAGGGCTGTTACAGTTGCCTCTGGGGCACTGTGTCCACAGTCAGCCTGCCCCAACCCCGGTGACTAGGAGCCATTTCCACCCCACCCCAACCCTAAATGCCCTTACATCCAATGAGAACATACCATTCCTCAGGCTTGGGATACACTGTGTGCCTCAGGGCATTGTCAGGATCATATTCAAAAGCCACCCCTGCGGTGGGGTTCCACTTGGCATGCTCCTTGCCAAAGCCCTTTTTGGCGTAGGCTCGAAGTCTTAGCTCCTGGCCTTTCCTCAGCTTGACGATGAGGATGTCTGTGGGGGAGATGGGGGAGTCAATCAAGGGCCGGTACAGACATGGTCCCCGGAAGTTGGACCTGGAAGACCACACAATCGGGAAAAACAACTCAAAGGTCAGCTGACAAGGAGACCAGAGAGCACTAGGGGCTGTGTCTTGTCTCTGGTTCTGTACTGTCCAGCAGGACGACAGATAGGGCAAATGTCCGCATAACCCCCAGCCCCTTACCGTCCTGCTCCACGTAGTCATTGGGGTCATTATCTCGGTTCCGGGAGGTCACCTGTAAGGGGCCCAAACAGAGGCGTTTATTAGCTGCTCGTCTCCCCAGTCACCTCTTCCGGCAACTATGTTCTAGCACCTGCCGACCAGGGACGGGATGCTGGGAATGACAGGGCCGAAGCGCACCTACTGGGACAAAGTCTGTGCTGGAGCTGGACTCCAGGCCACACCTCCCAGCCTGGTGACAGCTTCCCAGTCAAAACAGGACCAGGGCCTCTAAAAGGGTCCTTGGGTGACAGAGGGCGGGCACACAGTACCAGCAGTGTTCCTGTCCACCCTGGCTGGCGCCCACAATTATTAGCACGTTTAGGGAGCAGCTCAGATAAAGGCAGAGGGGAACACAAGGAGAATAGGGTCCTGGGTAAGGACGGCGCGGAGCGACACTGACAGGAATGACCCGGGGGCTGTTGGAGATGAGGTCTCGAGATGTGACATGACGAGTCTGGTCTTCGTTGCACCGCACATCAAGCGTGAACTCCACGGAGCACTCGGGGCAGAACTCTTCGCACGTGCAGTCCTGTGGCGGGGGGACAGGCAGGAATGAGCCTACGGAGAGGTGGCGGATGCTGAGCCCCCAGCTTCTAACACCCAGGTCCTTACATTTCTTAATGTGCAAGGGCTGCCAACAGGCTCCAAGCTCTTGTGGGCTGTGTCTATGGCCCACCATTCTTCCAGGCCACCTGTGTGTGGGCCCTTCACAGCTTAGAGCCCACCTATATCTGCCGGCACCTGTGTTTACTGTCCACCCCAAGCAGCTGCCAGGCCACCACCAGGAGACACACTGCTCAACTCCCACCCTGGCCCTCGGAGTGCCCTGCTTCAGAGACATAAGGTGTTAAGTAAGAGACAGAGGCTTTCGTGTTTTAAAGTGCAGCTTCCCATGAACTACATGAATTAGCTCAAGAATGCAATCATCATTTAAAATGAAATGATCCCGGCAACAACAAAAAAAATATCTTTCAAGTTCTAGGCTACTAACTAGCCTTTTCTTTAAAAAACCAACCAAAAAAACCTTTCCATTATGGAAAATTTCACACGAGAGCAGAGCAAAGTAACCATCACTCAACTTCAATAATTATCAACAGGTCTTTAAGCAACCCTTGAAACAATCCACTCCTATGTCAGGGACCATCTGCTACAGTTTGACTTCAGACAAGAAAAGTTACTGGAATTAACCAAACAAATTGTTCTCCCCCTCAAGCCGGTGAGGAAAATCTAACCTGCTTCTGAGGTTTTTTCAGACAAGGAGGGGGAACTAGAGGCCACACCTGGACAGCCTGCAGTCACACACAGGTGAGGTGGGCAGACAACTTAGACCCTGATTAGAACTATGAAACGGCTGGGCGCCTGAGTGGCTCAGTCAATTAAGCATCCGATTTTTTTTTTTAATGTTTTATTTATGGGGGGGGAGCGGGAGCGAGACAGCATGAGCAGGGGAGGGGCAGAGAGGGAGATACAGAATCTGAACAGGCTCCAGGCTCTGAGCTAGCTGTCAGCACAGAGCGCAACGCGGGGCTCGAACCCACGAACCATGAAACCATGACCTGAGCTGAAGTCAGACGCTTAACCGGCGCACCCAAGCGCCCCAAGCATCCGATTCTTGATGTCAGCTCAGGTCATGATCTCAGTTTATGAGATCGAGCCCTGAGTTGGACTCTGAGCTGACAGGACAGAGCCTGTTTGGGATTCTTTCTCTCCCTTTCTACCTGCTCCTCCCGTACCCCCCTTCAAAAATAAGTAAATAAATATGAAATGGAAAGGGAGCACCCAGCTGGCTCAATCAGTAGAGCATACGACTCTTGCTCTTCAAGTTTTAAATTCGAGCCCCACGTTAGAAGTAGAGATTACTTCAAACGAAAAACTATTAGAATATGAAATGGAAGAATCAAAATGTCATGGAAAATAAAAATATAAAAAGGTACACAACCCCCCCAAAAAATATATATCATCAAGGAGAGGTATCTCAGATTAAGAGCCTAAAAAAGTCTAACAACCAAATGCATGCATGAATCTTGGCTGGATGACAGACAAAAAGCCAGAAAGGACATATGGGGGACAACTAATAAAATCTGAGTATTTGAAATATTCAAAATATGACAAAATATGCTAATATTCTTAAGCATGGTGGAATGGTTATCTACGAAAATATCATTAGTTTCAGGACAAGCATGCTGAAGTAATTGGGGGGAAAGTGTCAGGGTATCTGCAACTTTCAAATGGTTCAACAAAAATAACATGGAGAGGAGAAACCAAGCGGATGTAGCGAAATATTAACAGCTGGTAACTAAAGCTGAAAGTAAATGGCTGTTTATTAGTTGATTTTTCTAACTTATGTAGATTTTCAGAAAAAAGAAAAAGAAAAAAGAGAAGGGGACCATAACATCTTTGTTCAGCAAACACTGGAAAAAATTTAACGGACGGAACTGCTAGCCATAGGGCAAGCATACCTTTCCCCAAGGCCCTGCCAAGCTGCTCTTCAACTGGTTGTACAACAGCCCCCCACCAATATCTGTGATGTTTCATTTCTTACAAACAAAAATCTGGAGATGTGAAGCAAATATTGCCAAAATGCTGGAATAAGAAAAGTTGTTTGGTGGGAGCAAGAGTACTGGTCAGATCATCTCCACACTTTGCTGTGTATTTAAACATCTCTTTAAAAAGTACAGTTACGCCAACATGGTAGAGAAGTAGGGGGATCCGTACTTCCCGCATCTCTCCAACAAAGAAGGGCTGAAGCCAAAGGACTTTGAACCCCAAGAGTCTGGGAGGAAAAGAGATCGTCTACCATGCCGGGAAAACAGGACGGACCCATAAGTGGGTGACTGCAAATGCGCAGGTGATAAACCACCCTTCTGCGGAGGGGTAGGGGCAGGGCCAAAGGGAAGAGAAAGAGAGGCTGGGGAAGCGTAGGCCTGTATCTGAACAAGAGAAAAACCGCAACCCGGGACGGAGAGGGCACCCAGCTCTAACTGCAGGGCTTTCTTCAGACTGGGGCTGCTGCGCTGTTTGCACACCTGGGGAGGAGGGGAGTCAGCCCCAGGCTCGGTGGTAGGTCAAGTGCGCAGGGTGTGGCGGGGGAAACCGGTCCCCTCTCCTGAAGCTGTGCCGCAGCCGGGGGACCACGCGCTCGGAGCGAGAGTTTAAATCCCAGCTAAGCACAGGACACGGAGACGGTGGAGCCAGGCACACCGCCTGACTGCACCCGAGCACAGTGAGGACGGATCCAAAAAAGCGGGCTGGGGGGTCGCCAATTTTCTCCCCACAACCGCCAAGGCGCGGCCTCAGGGCCCACCGTGGGGGCGGGACCGGCCTGCGCCCAGCCACTCCCCTCCGCAGCTAGACGGCAGAGCGCGATAGACAGGGGTAGGCACGGCGGCGGAAGCAGACGGCCCCCCGGCCCACCAGCACGGCGTTGCCTGGATGAACTCCAGGTCAGCTCTGGTTATTCAGCTCTACTCTCCCTTTTCTCCTTCTTATTCCTTCCCTTCTCTAGGCTGGTTACTCTGGTTATTAGTTTGCTTAAACATTTAATCTCTTCTCTTGATCCATGTTTGACAACACCTCCTTTTCTTTCCTCTCTCTCTGGAATAATCAGGCCACATAGCTTCTCTGGGTAACTTTATCTTCGTTTCTTTTCCCTCGCCTCCTTCCTTATTCTCCTTTCTCTCTCTCAAGATTAAGCCGTTTAGTCTCTCTGCCTGGCCAATATTCATTTTCTTTTACCCCCGCTCCTGTCAATTCTTTGTACGTGCTCCTCCATCAGCACCGCCTCCACCCTATTCTCCACTTGTAGCTGGTGTTTCTGGTTTTTTGTTTTTAGATTGTTTTTTTGGTTTTGTTTGCTTGCTTGTTTTGTGTGTTTGCATGTTTTTGTTTCCTGTTTGTCTGTTTTCCTTTCCAGGGCTACTTCAAGGAACAAATCAAAGCACACCTGGTGGAGGGTCCAAAACATCACTGCCAGTAGGGAAAGAAAATAACTAAAGTTACAACAACAGAGAGCAAGTAACACTCTCCAAAAAAACACCCCCTGAACGGCCAGGCCCTGGACACTGTATGACCCCCCTTTAATACAGCAGTGCTTGCAGGTGCAGAGCACATAACAAGCTTTTCAAATGTATAAGGGGCAGAAAACTAGCCAAAATGACAAAAATGGAATACTTCTCCTCAAAAGAAATTCCAGGAAGAAGTGACAGCTAAAGAATTAATCAAAACAGATACAAGCAATATAAACGAACAAGAATTTAGAATAATAGTCATAAAATTAATTGCTGGGCTTGAAAAAAGCATAGAAGACAGCAGAGACTCCACTGCTGCAGAGATCAAGGATCTTAAAAACAGTCATGATGGATTAGAAAATGCTACAAAAATGAAGTGCAAAATAAAATGGAGGCGGCCACAGCGTGGATTGATGAGGCGGAGAGGAGAATAGGTGAATTAGAAGATAAAATCATGGAAGAGGAGGAACCAGAGAAAAAGAGATAAAATAATCCAGGATCATGAAAGGAGAATTAGAGAAAAGTGATGCAATCTAACAGAACAATATTCGTATCACAGAAATTCCAGAAGAAGAGAGACAGAAAGGGGTTGCAGGGGTAGTTGAACAAATCATAGCTGAGAACTTCCCTCACAAGGGGAAGGAAACAGACATTGAAATCCAAGGGGCACAGAGACCTCTCCCCCCAGACGTAACTTGAATCTAACTTCTGCACGACACATCACAGTGAAACTGGCAAAATACAAGGATAAAGAGAATTCTGAAAGCAGCCAGGGATGAACAGGCCTTACCTTACAAAGATAGACTCATAAGGTTAGTAGTAGACCTGTCTACTGAAACTTGGCAGGCCAGAAAGGAGTGGCAGGAAATCTTCAATGTGATGAACAGGAAAAATATGCAGCTAAGAATCCTTTATCCAGCAAGCTGAGCATTCAGAATAGAAGGAAAGACAAAGGTTTCCCAAACAAGCAAAAACGGAAAGAGGTCATCACCACTAAACCAGCCCTACAAGAGGTCCTAAGGGGGACTCTATGAGGGAAATGTTGCAAGGAACACAAGGTACGAGAGACACCACTACAAGCATGAATCCTACAGAGAACGCAAGGACTCTAAACCCGTATTTTTTAATAACAACACTGAATGTAAATGGACTAAATGCTCCAATCAAAAGACATAGGGTAGCATGGGGCGCCTGGGTGGCTCAGTCGGTCAAGCGTCCGACTTTCGCTTAGGCCATGATCTCGCGGTTCGTGGGTTCGAGCCCCGCGTCGGGCTCTGTGCTGACTGCCAGCTCAGAGCCTGGAGCCTGTTTCAGTCTGTGACTCCTCTCTCTCTGACCCTTCCCTGCTCACACTGTCTCGCTCGCTCTCTCCTAGAAATAAATAAAAATATTAAAAAAAAAAAAAAAGACACAGGGTAGCAGAATGGAGGAAAAAAAGAAAGAAACAAGACCCATCTATTTGCTGTCCACAAAAGACTCATTTTAGACCTCAGGACACCTTCAGATTAAAAGTGAGAGGATGGAGAACCATCTATCAAGCTACTGGAAATCAAAGGAAAGCTGGAGTAGTTATACTTATATCAGACAAACGAAACTTTAAATTAAAGGCAGTAACAAGAGATGAAGAAGGATATTATATAATAATTACAGGGTCAGGAAAAGCTAACAATTATAAATGTCTACGCATCGAATTCAGAAGCACCCAAGTATATAAAACAATCACAAACACAGACAATCTTATTGATAAGAATGTGCTAATAGCAAGGGACTTTAATACTCCACTTACAGCAATGGAGAGATCAGCTAGACAGAGAATCAGTAAAGAAACAATGGCCCTGAGCGATACATTGGACCAGAAGAACTTGACATATATTTAGAACTCTACATCCCAAAGTAGTGGAATACACTTTCTTCTCAAGTGCACAGGGTACATTCTCCAAGACAGATTACATACTGGGTCACAAAACAGCCCCCTCAAATATAAAAGACTTGAGACCATACCATGCACTTTCAGATCACAATGCTATTCAACTCAACCACAAGAAAAAATTTGGAAAACCTCCCAAAGCATGGAGGTTAAAGAACATTCTACTAAAGAACGAACTGGCCAACCAGACAATTAAAGAAGAAATTAAAAAATATATGGAAACAAATGAAAATGAAAATACAACAATCCAAATCCTTTGGGATGAAGCAAAGGCTGTCCTAGGAGGAAAATACACTGCAATCCAAGAAACAAGAAAAATCCCAAATACAAAATCTAACAGCACACCTAGCGGAACTAGAAGCAGGACAGCAAAGAAACCCCAAAGCCAGCAGAAGAAGAGAAATAACAAAGATCTGAGCAGAAATAAACAATACAGAATCCAAAAAAACAGAACAGATCAAGGAAACCAAGAGTTGGTTTCTTGAACAAATAAAATTGATAAACCTCTAGCCAGGCTTCTCAAGAAGAAGAGAGCATCCAAACAGATAAAATCACAAATGAAAATGTATTTATTACAACCAATCCCTCAGAAATATAAGCAATTACCAGAGAATACTATGAAAAATTATACGCCAACAAACTGGACAACCTGGAAGAAATGGACGAATTCCTAAACACCGAGACACTACCAAAACTCAAATGAGAAGAAATAGAAAATTTGAACAGACCCATAATTAGTGAAGAAACTGAATCAGTTATCAAAAATCTCCCAACACATAAGAGTCCTGGACCAGATAGCATCCCTGGGGAATTCTACCAGACATTTAAAGCAAAATTTAATACCTATCCTCAAGCTGTCCCAAAAATACAAATGGAAGGAAAACTTCCAGACTCATTCTATGAAGCTAGCATCACTTTGATTCCCAAACCAAAGACACAGCCAAAAAAAAAAAAAAAAGAACTACAAGCCAATATCCTTGATGAATATGGATGTAAAGATTCTCAACCAGATACTAGGAAATCAAATTCAACAGCACATAGAAAGAATTCTACATCATAATCAAGTGGGATTCATTCCTGGGTTACAGGGCTGATTCAATATTCGCAAATCAATCCATGTGATACATCACATTAACAAAAGAAAAGAACCATATGATCCTGTCAATAGATGCAGAAAACGCATTTGACAAAATACAGCAACCTTAATAAAAACGGTCAAGAAAGTTGGGATAGAAGAAACATACTTAAACATTACAAAAGCCATCTATGAGAAGAACTCAGCTAATATTACCATCAATGGGGAAAAACTGAGAGAGCTTGTCCCCTGAGATCAGGAACACGACAGGGATGCCCTCTCTCACCACTTTGTTTAACATAGTGCTGGAAGACCCAGCCTCAGCAATCAAACAAATCAAAATCAAACAAAAGGAAATAAAAGGCACCCGAATTGGAAAAGATGAAGTAAAACTTGCACTTTTCGCAGACATGATACTCTCTCTACACGGAAAACCCAAAAGATTCCACCAAAAGTCTCCTAGAACCGATACATGAATTCAGCAAAGTTGCAGGGTACAAAATCAATGTACATAAATCGGATGCATTTTTATCCACCAATAATGAAGCAACAGAAAGAGAAATCAAGAAACTGAGGGTGCCTGGGTGGCTTAGTCAGTTAAGCATTCGACGCTGGCTCAGGTCATGATCTTGAGGTTTTTGGGTTTGAGTCCCTCATCAGGTTCTGTGCTATAGCTCAGAGCCTGAAGTCTGTGTCTCCCTCTCTCTCTGCCCCTCCCCGACTCGTGCTCTGCCTCAAAAATAATCTATAAAAAATTTTTAAAAAGAAACTAATCCCATTCACAATTGCATCAAGGACCATAAAATACCTAGGAATAAACCTAACCAAAGATGTAAAAGATCTGTATGCTGAAAACCACAGAAAGCTTATGAAGGAAATTGAAGATGACACCAAAAAATGGAAAAACATTTCATGCTCATGGATTGAAATAATATTGTTAAAATGTCAGCATTACCCAAAGCAATCTACACATTCAATGCAATCCCAATCAAAATTGCACCAGCATTCTTCTCAAAGCTAGAACAATCCTAAAATTTGTATGGAACCACAAAAGATCCTGAATAGCCAAAGTAATATTAAAGAACAAAACCCAAACAGGAGGCATCACAATCACAGATTTTAGCCTCTGCTACAAAGCTGTAACCATCAGGACAGTATGGTATTGGCACAAAAACAGACACACAGACCAATGGAATAGAATAGAGAACCCAGAATTGGACCCACAAGTGTATGGCCAACTAATCTTTGACAAAGCAGGAAAGAGTATCCAACGGAAAAAAGACAGCCTCTTTAACAGATGGTGCCGGGAGAACTGGACAGCAACGCACAGAAGAATGAAACTAGATCATTTTCTCACACCACGCACAAAAATCAACTCAGAATGGATAAAGGACCTGAATGTGAGACAGGAAACCATCAAAACCCTAGAGGAGAAAGCAGGAAAAACTTCTTTGACATCAGCCGCAGCAATTTCTTACTCAACACATCTCCAAAGGCAAAAAAATTAGAAGTAAAAATGAACTATTGGGACTTCATCAAGATAAAATGCTTCTGCACTGCAAAGGGAACAATCAACAAAACTAAAAGGCAACTGACAGAATGGGAAAAGATAGTTGCAAATGACATTATAGGATAAAGGGCTAGTATCCAAAATCTATAAAGGAACTCACCAAACTCCACACCTGAAAAACAAAGAATCCAGTAAAGAAATGGGCAGAAGACATGAACAGACACTTCTCCAAAGAGGACATCCAGATGGCCAATAGACACATGAAATGATACTCAACATCCCTTCTCATTAGGGAAATACAAATCAAAAGCACACTGAGATACCACCTCACGCCAGGCAGAGTGGCTAAAATGAGCACATCAGAGAACTCTAGATGCTGGCGAGGATGTGGAGAAACGGGCACCCTCCTACACTGTTGGTGGGAATGTAAGCTGGTACAGCCCCTCTGGAAAACAGTGTGGAGGTTCCTCAGGGAACTAACAATAGAACTCCCCTATGACCCAGCAATAGCACTGCTAGGAATTTACCCAAGGGATACAGGAGTGCTGATGCATAGGGACACATGTACCCCAATGTTCACACAAGCACTTTCAACAATAGCCAAATCATCAGAAGAGGCTAAGTGTCCATCAACTGACGAATGGATCAAGAAGATGTGGTTTACATATACAATGGAATACTACTTGGCAATGAGAAAGAATGAAATCTGGCCATCTGCAGCAGGGTGGATGAAACTGGAGGGTATTATGCTAAGTGAAACATGTCAGTCAGAGAAAGACACCGTATGTTCCCACTCATGTGGATCTTGAGAAACTTAACAGAAGACCATGGGGAAGGGGAAGAAAAAAGTTACAGAGAGGGAGGGAGGCAAACCACAAGGGACTCTTGAATACTGAGAACTAAGGGTCAATGGGGGCTATGGGAGAGGGGAAAGTGGGTGGTGGGCATGGAGGAGGGCACTTGTCGGGATAAGCACTGGGTGTTGTATGGAAACCAATTTGACAATAAATTTTATTTTAAAAAAATACGGATTTATGAAGTATTATTTGACAATCAAAAAGAATGACATCTTGCCACTTGCAACTACGCAGATGGAACTAGAGAGTATTATGCTAAGCAAAACTAGTTAGAGAAAGACAAATAGGACTTCACTCATATGAGGACTTTAAGACACAAAACAATGAACATAAGGGAAGGGAAGCAAAGATACAAAAACAGGCTGGGGGACAAAACGTAAAAGATTCTTAAATATGAAGAACAAACAGGGTTACTGGAGGATCTGTGGGAGGGAGGATGGGCTAAAGGGCATTAAGGAACCTACTCTTGAAATCATTGTTGCACTATATGCTAATTAACTTGGGTGTAAATTCAAAAAATTAAGTAAAAATTTAAAAATAAGAAATACAGATTTTTAACATATCAAATTAGCCACACAAAAATGGCACGACCTAGGGAATAAAGAGGATGGGCAAATTAAGGACCACCCAAAGCCGTCAAGAAGGAAGAGTCTCAAGCAGTTATCTAACACAGCCCTGGGGAAAGTATGCAGGGAACCTATTCCTGTCTCACGCCCCCCAAGTCCAAGGCCTGTTAACACATCACAGAAAGGAAACAGGGCCCTAGAAGCAGCAGCAGGATTAACAAGCACCACCCACAAGGAGAGGCACGGATCTGGCAGACAGCAGCCCTTCCTCAGGTGCTGCTGTGGGGGACAGTTTCCCACTCCCTTTCCTTGTTCTCACCCCTACCTCTCCCGAACCCCCCAACCTTCTCTTGGCTCCCTTGGGCCTCCTAGGCTCCCATTACTGGGAAAAGGCCCCCTGGAAAGCAGAATCGGAAGAGATCAGACTCTGAAAACGCAGCGCCCCCACTGTTCAGTGTAAATGGGTATTCTAGTGTACACCCTGTCTTGTGTGGCTGGCAGGAGAAACTCCCTGATGCTCCTGGAGCTTGATCACCTAAAGCCTGGCAGGACCACGGACCAGTGCCTGCTCGGGCCCTAAGGCAACATCTCCATGCTGTGTTTCTAATAGCAAGAAGGAAAATGTCAGGAAAACCCCTGAGAAGTGAACCCCCTATCCCCCACCGCACATTCCACCCAATCACATAGCATACCCGTGAGTACTGCAGCTTGTCCACAATGTCGTCACTTGTGAGGGGGATTAGTCCTGGAAGAAACAGAAAAGCATGTTAAAGCAGTCCAAATGGCCAAGTCAAAAGGAGAACCTAGAAGTCCCCTTGGGAGTGAGGCGATATCCTCTGACACCGGGCACAGCCCCCTCACTTCTACAACCCAGCACTCACCAAGTCTGTGAGCGATGAACTCATCATGAAGGACGGAAGAATTGGCATCAATTTGAACCCAGTCAATGGCTAAATAACGAAAACAGATAAGCAGTTTAGCCACCAAATTCACTTAAAGACATCGAGCAATGGTTCTCAAGATTTAAGAAGCACCTGGTTGATGTTTACTAAATTACAGGGGGCGTGGGCCAGGCTGCTAGAAATTGATTCCAGAGCTCAAGTGGGGGCTAGAAATCTGTATTTTAACAAGAACCACATGCAACATGACCTCCATCCCTAATCAGGCAGATTTAATGCTGGGGATTGCCTGTCCCACACAAAAAATACTGACTTAGGGAACAGGATGGCAGTGGGCACATGTTTCTTCAAGCTGATTATTTCTGTGAGAAGCATTTACATCTGCTATTCATGTCAACATCCGTGAACACAAACTACTTGGGCATTTAAAAGTTAGGGAAAACTGGGGCGCCTGGGTGGCTCAGTCGGTTGAGCGTCTGACTTTGGCTCAGGTTATGATCTCACGGTTCGTGAGTTCGAGCCCCGCGCTGGGTGCTCTGCTGAGAGCTCGGAGCCTGGAGCCTGCTTCAGATTCTGTGTCTCCCTCTCTCTATGCCCTTCCGCTGCTTGCACACATTTCTCTCTCTCTAAAAAATTTTTTTAATGTTTTTTATTTATTTCTGAGAGAGAGACAGACAGTGTGCACAGGAGAGGGTCAGAGAGAGAGAGAGGGAGACACAGAATCCGAAACAGGCTCCAGGCTCTAAGCTGGCTGTCAGCACAGAGCCCGACGCAGGGCTCAAACCCACAAACCGTGAGATCATGACCTGAGTAGAAGTCGGACGCTTGACCGACTGAGCCACCCAGGAGGCCCCCTCTCTCTTTAAACAAACAAACAAAAAAAGGAAATCTCACAGAAGTAACACAGACTTATGGTCCTTATTTCACGATACAATGACCAAATTATACAATTTAACTCTTTATTATTAATCAACTAACGTTTCGAGAATTCCTTTAAAGTGCACAGCACACATACTAAGTATCAAACCCAATTCCTACCAGCAATGAGCTAACAGAAGGGTAAGGACTGCATTCTCACACACATTTGACTTAAACGCATATTCGTTCATAAATACACACCTGCATGCAAACAAATCCATAAACCAAATGGCACTGAGCCCAATTACCAAACAAAGGGTGAGGACACTAGGAACGGAAGTCAGGAGAGGATCAGTTACGACCCAATCTGCTTTGTCCTAGGCTTTCCACTGCTTCCCTAACCAGTAAGTAAGGACCAGAAGCCAGGCTTTTCTGACTTGGCCTCCTTACTACCGTGTGCCCTTATCCTCACCTGTGCAGGTTAAACTCCTTGAGCCTCCTCCAAACCAAACCTTGCCTGCCCTCCATGGTACACACACCAACACTTCCTCCCTGCAAGCTCTTCCCTCACAAAACTGTCCAGACTAAAGACACCTGTCCTATTTTGCACTGTGTTCTATTTATGTAAGTCTTGTCTCTACCTCAAGCTTCGAAAAATCCCTGGGCTGTGGTTTTCAGGTGTCTTAACTTTCGTATTCCCTGTGCGGCCTAGAACGTAGCAGGTGATCAGTAAGTATTATCTGCAGAACTGAATTTGTGGGGAAAGTAGCACTTAGACTCTAGTATCAGGGCTGCATCATAAAGCACAACTCCCTCACTTTACTCATGAGGAAACTGAGGCCCAGACACATGGAGTGGTTAGGGAGGAGGAAGACCAGCACTCCAAGCTCTGAGTTGAAGCAGTGACTGGGGATTGTAAAGGTGGAAACTCCAAAGTTCTCCTGTTTACCAATCACACGCGTGCTCATCTCCTTAGGCGTCTGCACACTCCATGTAGCAGCTGAGTTACATTCCTTTCTCCAACCCAAACTTTGAATTGACGCTCAGAAAACATCTGTAGTCGACTTATACGTGTGTAAAAGACCTGGAGCGAGGCGGCTGGAACCAGAGCAGACCCTCCTTCCTCTAAGCAGCAGCAGCACCGCAGCGTCTACTCCTGAAGTGCGGATCCCAGGCTACCGGGCAGTAGTGTCGGCGGCTTCGCCGTTCCCCAGCAACTCCACTGTGCGCCCCACGAGTGCAAGAACGCTGCACTACGCACTTCCCACTTCCTAGCACACTGCCTGGTACGGCCCCTAAGTGCAGCTGAAGGAACGGATTCATAAGAAGACATCACCGGTGCTCAACACAGGCATCTAATAGAGACTCCGCCACTTAATCCTTGCCGCCACGCCGTAAGTCCCGTCAGCGTCTGAATGCTACAGAGAAAACCGCGGCACGCAGTTGAAGAACTTGCCCAAGTTTCACAGGGGCAGGAAGTGAACACGGTATTCAAGCCCAAATACGCAGACTCCCGAACTCTGGCTCTTCATCAACGCATTCGTTAAGGGTGGGCCAAGGGTACGGGGTCTGATCAGATCTCCAGCACTGCTGTCTTTTCAGAGCTCCCACCACCAGCCCAATCAGGCTCCGGGTTGACCGGGCAGTAGCCCCAAGCTGTGTGGGGACGTGTGTGGGCAACGACAGGTGGGTCTGCTTACCTATTATGGGCACCTCGGCGATGAAGACCCTCCGAATGGAGTTGGCCACCCTGAGGGATGAAAACCAAGCGGCGTGAGGGCCCCGCGGCATAGCCGCCGCCGCCCCGCGCCCACGGTTCCCAAAGCAAAAGCCCCGCCGCCGGGACCCAGCTCTAGAAGGTCACGACCCCCGCCCGGCCCTGAGCCCCCCGCGCTCCCCAGCCGCCGGCCTCTTCCCTCAGCAGCCTTACGCCAGGTCCGTGTTCTCGATGATGAACTTGACATTCTCGTCCGTGAGCTCCGTGATCCGAACGGTGGGCTGGTTAGCATACGGCATCGTGCGCAAGCACCCGGCAGATCCTAGGACTTAGCCCTACTGCGCCACCACCGCCGCCACCGCCGCCGCCGGAAGTGGGTCAGCGCGGCCCGCGCCGCTTCCGCACAGACACGCTCACAGCGCCGCCTGCTGCTCGGAGGCCGCGCCGCTCCTGGCCTGGCGTTTCCCACCCCCACCTGCTTTAAGTGCACCAGGTTCAAACACCTTGCTGGCGGATCTGACAAAACATGGGCACGCCCTCGGTTCAACAATAACACTTCCGGGGATTCATACTGCCCAACTGCTTGCAGTTGTAAGCAAAGATACACGTACAGGGGTGTTCACCACAGCACTGTTTGTGATGGCAAAAGATAACAAAATTGTCCATTGACAGTCAAATATACGAACAATAGGAGATACCGCCTCACACCTGTCAGAGTGGCTAATATTAACAACTCAGGCAACAACAGGTGTTGGCGAGGATGCGGAGAAAGGGGAACGCTTTTGCACTGCTGGTGGGAATGCAAACTGGTGCAGCCACTCTGGAAAACAGTATGGAGTTTCCTCAAAAAGTTTAAAATAGAACTACCCTAAGACCTAGCAATTGCACTACTAGGTATTTATCCAAGGGATACAGGTGTGCTGTTTCAAAGGGGCACATGCACCTCAATGTTTATAGCAGCGCTATCTACAATAGCCACAGTATGGAAAGAGCCCAAATGTCCATCAATGGATGAATGGATCAAGAAGATGTGGTATACATTGTATATACATATACACAATGGGGTATTACTCAGCAGTCAAAAAGAATGAAGTCTTGCCAGTTGCAACAACGTGGATGGAACCAGAGGGTATTGTGCTAAGCAAAATTAGAGAAAGATAAAGATCATATGACTTCACTCATATGAGGACTTTAAGATACAAAACAGATGAACATAAGGGAAGGGAAGCAAAACTAATATAAAAACAGGGAGGGCGACAAAACATGAGAGACTCTTAAATATGGAGAACAGAGGGTTGCTGGAGGGGAGGGGGATGGGCTACATGGATAAGGGGCACGAAGGAATCTACTCCTGAAATCATTGTTGCACTAAATGCTAACTAGGATGTAAATTTTTAAAAAATAAAGAAAAAAATTGAATTAAATAGAAAAACAAAAAAATATATACTAACATAGGAATACTATAATGCCTTTGAGAGAATGAAGTAAATCTGCCCATTTACAGAAAAACAGAAGCATGCTTTAGCATAGTAGAATGGTAGGTATAGCTCCGCATCCTTTCCTCCCACCGCCAAGTCTGGATCGTGCTCTTCCGAAACTGCAAGATACAACGCTCTTTACTTCAGTGCATCATCTGCACCCTGTGTAGCTGTGGCGGGCAGGTGGGGGCTCTTCATCTCTGCACCCCCATCTCTGCATGCCTGGCAGTGTGCCCCTCACATGGCGGATGTTCAATAAAGATTACCAAAGTCTTCTCAATAGCCTGGAGAAAGGTTTGAATGGGCCTCAAAAGGTGACAGCTGCCCATACAGAGAAGAGGCTCTAAAATAGAACTTTGCAGGAGCTACTTTTAGGGGGCAGATTATAAAGGAGATAAAGAGTTTGCTTTAGCAAGGCGTGACCCCCTCTTCCTGAGATGGAGAGAAAGGGCACGGAGGGGACCTTTGCTTCATAGCCTGTGTCATCTCAGTAAATTAAGAATTAAGGTTGTCTGCTGAGTATGAGAGAGATGCTATGAAGGATAAAAGAGAGAATGGGATGAAATTTGTAAGAGCTACTGTAGGGGACCTGCCAGGGCGTCACAATACAAAGAATTAAAGAGGTGCAGAAGGGGCCCGGTGAAAGGCAAAAGGATTGGAAACACTGATTAGCTTGACATCCCCCATCAATACCCAGTCGACTTAGGAAGGACGTGGCAAAGCAGAAGACAGATGCTCGGCCTGAACTGTGCCTGTCTAAAATGCTGAAGCTACTGCCCAACGTGATGGTCTGTGGAGATGGGAGTGTTTGGGAGGTCACGAGAGGTCCTGGGGGGAGGAACAGCATCCTCATGATAGGAACAGGGCCCTCGTAAGAGCAGGAGGAGACACTAGAGCTCTCTCTCTCTCTCTGTCCTGTTAGAACACAGGGAGAAGGTGGCAAGTCAGAAAGACCACTAGGAACTGAACTCGCCGGCTATCTTGATCTTGGATTTCCTAGCCTCCAGAACTGTGAGCAATAAATACCTGTTGTTAAGTCACCCAGTCTGCAGTGTTTTGCTACTATAACCTGAGAAGACCAAAACACCAGAGTTAACCAGACTTGCAAAGGGAGCTCAGCCAGTGTACAAACAGAAAATTATTAACATTAAACAATAGATCACTGGAACAATTAGTGATAGAAAATAGCAGCCCAGGGAGCTAATGGTGAGGGGCAAGGCCACTGTCACCCACACTTCCTGAAGCGAAGCATGGATCGAGAGAGGCAGAGCTGCCATAATTACCCGTTAGCAGGCGGCCACACCAGGACCAGAACTCAGGTCTCCTGGATCCAGCCTCAAGCCTTGTCCACAACACTGCTGTCTCCCTCTGAAGTCTTGGATACCCACCATGGCCTAGATGGAAACTACCTGCACAAAAACAAACTGCTTCAAACATATTTATTACTATTTGTACAGACTCTTAGGTTCACTGATAGCCCTAGCACACATGCTGGTATAATGCGACAACGGGCCTGGGTTCACGCCTCTGGCCAGGCTGGGCACTGGGCTGTCTGCAGGCACCAGTCTCAGGTGAGGCAGCTTTGTGGGGGGGGGGGTCCCCAGGTGCAGTATCTCAGGACACCAGAGGGGAGGGGGCAAGGAACGCCTGTGTGCGCAAGTCTGTGCTGTGCTGGGGATGGGCTGCCACCCTATAATGGCTTCACATTCTGCCTCTGCTCTGGGAGCCCCAGAGATCACTCTAGGAAGGTTAAGACATGATCAAGTATCTGTGAGACCATGATAGGGACACGCTGGGTTTCTGTGGCTCGGACGCTTGGATAGCCTGTTTTTCAATCACACAGTGGCAACGCAGAAAGGCATCAGGAGGCCTGGCCTGGTGTTTGGAACCGAAGGAGCAGATCGCAGGCTGCAGCTGTGTCTGTGCTTGGGGGTTTCCAGGGCTGTCATAGTGACTCAGGAATCCTTCAGTGTTTTCTCATTAACACCCTGTTCCATGGATGGCACTTCATATTTTTCAAAGCCCTTTCAATATATCCGTAGATTTTCTTCTGGGCACTCTAGCTCACACCCCATCCTGCTCACCGGCGCTGGTTTAGACCTGTCAAGTTCTTGAGCTGAGACAGGGAAGGAGACAGAATGATGAGGCCTTGCCCTGCCATTAGGACTCCAGTGGGAGAGACTGGGGTTTTCAAGGTGGCAGGCATGGCTAAGATCTGCAGATCTGATGTGCTAGGGGCCCGAGAGTCAGCAATGTTTAATGGCAAAGCAAAAAAAAAAGAGGCTCAGAGACTGGGGCTGAACCACTGTCCATCTTATTAGGAGCTTTCCAGTTTAAAGCTTTTGGGATCACCGACACATGTTTTAAGGATCACAGGGAAGGACTGGGGCGGGAAGAGGGCAGGGATGAGTGGGGCACTACTCACCGTCACTGCTGCACCCATGAGTCCTTGAACCAGTGCCTCTCCAGTGGACTTTACCTAGAAGGAGTCAGGGTCAGGCTCTCTTAAGCCCCCGACATAAGCCCAAAGGTGAAAGAGTAAGACAAATGGGAGGGGGGGGCGGCTCATGGGGACCCTGAGGGCTGGAGGAAGAGTCTATGAGCACAGCCACAAATGGCCCAAGTATGGTTCTTAGAGAATGGCTGGCATAAGAGCGAGCAAGCCTTCAGGACTGTCTGCTGGGGCCAAAGGGAAGCAATAGGACAGACAGGTGACCAGCTGTGGCTTAAGGAGGGGGTGTGCCTGGTGAGGAGGCTTCCCAAATGGCTACCTGCTTGGCAGTGTGGCCCATGTTCATGGCATCGTTAATCCGGTTTTCCAGGAAGCGCCAAGTGTCCTGGAAGTCTGGGGACGAGTCCTGCATCATCACCAGCTCTGTCGTGTTGTAGATGCCAGCCAGCACAGCTCGGCGGGTATACCAGTTAAACTGCAAAGAAAGCCATGCAGGAAGGTGGGTCACCACTGCTGCTGCGGGCTGGGGACATCTGGGCAGGGGAGGGTTCCTACCCAAAGCCATGGGCACTAATGGGCTCCCTCCTGATCTCTTCTTTTCCCCACAGGTGCATTTGTTCCCCTGCATAACATTACTGTTCTCAAACTTGGCTGGGCAACAAAATTACCTGGGAGACAGAAATGCAAGCTCCTGGGCCCACCCTCTTAGAGTTAAGAGTCAAGGGGTCTAAAGTAAGTGCAAGGACTCTGGATGCCTGATTAGCATCCCGGGCGATTTTGCTACATGCATTCACTTTGAAGCCACTGGTGAAAAGGCTGTGTCTTAGGCCGCCTGAATTCTGGGGAGGCTCTGTGCTCAGCCAGTTATGACCAAACTGTCGTGTGCTCAGCAGTAAAGTGAGGGCTGAGACAGGCCCAGGGACGGGATTCAGAACACCCAGGAGTAGGGGGCTCCGGTCCCTCGGCCACTTCAGGCTGGCCCAGCAAACGGCTCTTTGGAGCACTAACTCAGCTGCTTCATGTTTTATTCCTTTAATTTCTTTGCTCTCTAATTTCATTTTCCCACCATCTCTGTTGGTGGTGTACTCCCACACGGGGGAAGCTTATTAAAGTCCTTTGTTAGAACTGCGGCAGGAGTAGCTCTTCGCCTCCCTAGCCCGGACCCCACAGAGCACCATCACATATTAACTTCCTTTATGAAGGTACACTTTTTATTTTTTAATTTCCTACCAGAAATATGATAGCATTAACAAGTCAGATTCTTTCCTGGTGCCTGTTTAAAGGCTTACCGATCTCTTGGCAAAGCAGGCCAAGAGGGGTTTGGGGGAGGGAGCTCCTTTCTAAAGCAACAGTGGCTCCATGGAGTCTGTTTATTTTTTTTTTAAAATCATTCTCATGAAAGACACACACTGAGAAACCCCACTGCAGAATGTGAGTCTTAGGAGACAGAGGGAAAAGGATTATAAAATGGCAGCCCTGTCACGAGGCCCTCCGATGCTTGTGTCACCAGTAGGGGACAGAGACGATAACCCCTGGTTTGTGGCTCGGGTGTGGACCCTTGAATGGAGACCGAGCTCCCACTATGGCTTGTTGAGGGAGCCTCCTCATCCCTAGTCTCTCCCTTCCAAGACAGGATGGCACCGCAGGCCCACCAAAGGATCTGTGATCAAAGAACTTTCACAGACTTCCTGAAGAAATGGCTCTGCTGGTGTCCTGTGGGTCTGCATACAGCACTCACATCAGTGGACTGGTCCCCGGCGTAATGCCACATGTCATCCACCATACTGGTGACCAGGTTTAGGCTGGATGGGATGTTGTGCGGGAGCATGAGGATGCTGAGAGCCTGAGGAAAGAACGACAGAGAAGTAGGTAGTGCACACAGGGAACAGGTGGATGGCGCTCGCCTCTCCGTGGAGGTATGCGACAGGGCCTGCCCAACTCTCCTGCTGAGACCCACCATCTCTGCCCGGCTGGTGTGAGCTCCTGGCAGCTGACGAGCCTGGCAACAGCTGACGGAAGCCAGGGTCAGGCCCTACCCTCGGCTGGCCCACTCAGGCTCTCCATCCCCAGCAAGTGGACCAGGGAACACAGGCAGCCAGAGGGTCTAGACTAGTCTGAGGGTACCGAGAGTAAGGATAGCGGAGGGCACCCCACTCTGTAACACGAAGGTAGAAGCAGAGATAGGAGGGTCTGGGGGTGGTTTCTAGGTCCAAATCCCAGGGCCCGGAAGCATTCCTGCCCTGGATGTCCATGGCAACCTCACAGTAAATCCTCCCTGGTGTTATGCTTAACTCAAGTTGGTTTCTGGTATCTGAAAGCAAAAATCCTTCAACTAATACAAGCAATGGTACAGCCCAGAGACGCTTCCTTAGCAGACATCAACTCCTGAGAGTACAAGGTCTTATCATCATAGCAACTCAAAAATCCATTGGCTGTGGCTTGCGGGATCAGGGTCAGAGGCCCTGGCTCGGCTGGAAAGTTTTCTCTTATCCAAGTAGCTCAGAAGAAAACGTGCTGAGTCAGAAGGCAGCCAGGGCCCAATACACACACTCCCACCGCTTTGACTGCAAGGTGGAATGAGTCAGCCCAGAGGTCTGATCACGCAGTGTGGCGAGCACAGGCAGGGGACGGGACTCCCTCCACACGCAGCCGAGGACTAGGCGCGCTGCCGCTGTTCCAATGTCTGTCAACTGACCGACGGGCGCGATCGCCCAGCAGCAGGCGGAGGACACTAGAGGATCCATGCTGCCTCTCATTCCTGATGTGCTCGGACTCCATTTTCTTAACTGAGAGAATGGCCCACATGGAGACATGCTTCAAAGCAGGAAAAAGGAAACTTTAGGAAAGGGGATGAAAAGCCCTTCAAATGAATACTCCAATTCTCAATCATCACATTGACAACTGGAAAGGACATCCCAGTCCTCTGAGATCCAGCACACAACAGGCCTGTTAATGACGATGGCTAAGAAAATCTCATTTTCTAATCTTCTCCCTGGATTCCTCCTTACTGAAGCCCTAGTAGCACTCTCAGGCCACCAGAAGCCAATACAATGTGACCCAGTACCCAAGCCACTCACATTTCTAGGGACCGAGACCCAGATGGCTCGGTGACTCCCTGTGGCACGCCCAAGTCTGCACTCCCTAGCTCTCCCAAGCGCACGGAGAGTCCCCAGGTCTGTGCAGATGAGTGAGCTAGCTTCTGAAGAATGTGCGGGGTCCTCTGAGGGCAAGGTGCTGAGAACTAAGAACACGAATGCATTGGTGCCCTGCGGCCTAGATATGGACTCTGTACCCGGGGCCAGTGCTCAATGTACGGGATCAGCATTCTCAGTCTGGTTTCCACTGCGTCCCTCAGGAACTGGTCTGTCTTCCTCTTCCTGGAAGAGGGAAAAGAAAACAGTGTGTCTCTGGGTCACAGGCAGGGGCTCGGGGCTACACTGCTTACTCAGTGCTAGGGAGGAGGGGCTCACCAGCCCCTGACGCTGGCCTGACCACCTAGAGCTGTCACAGACAGGCAGCTGTGTTCCAGGTCCCTCAAAGCAGCAGGGCTGCTCAATGCTCTTCTCTCTTGGCTCTGTGGGGATTGGCCTCCTGGGACCGTTGGTGGGCCCTGAGCCCCCTGATCCTTAGCTGTCACCCTGAGCAAAAATGCCACAGGACTTACTCGGCCTGGCCCAGCTGTACCAGCTTCTGCTCCTCCTCCAGCACGTGAGTGAGCCGAGCGTTGCACTGGGTCACAAAATGCAGTATCAGCTCACTGCCATCATTCCCAAACATGCTGGCCGCGGCGGTGGACAGACCCAGAGACTATACAAGGAGACCAAGAAAACAGAAAAGTGGTAAACAGATGTAGTGCATATGTGTTGTCTGCTCCACACTAGTGAGAGCCCCTTGGGTTTAATGGGATAGCCCTACTCGTCACCCCTGGTCCATGTGATTTGGGTGAAGCTGACCAGCAATCCCTCCACACTCCACCAAACCTTTGGTTTTTTTTTTTTTTTTTTGAGCGAGAGAGAGGGCACAAATGAGTGAGAGGCAGAAAGAGAGAGAGAATCTCATGAGGGGCAGAGAGAGAGAGAGGGAGGGAAGGAGAGGGAGGGAAGGAGAGGGAGAGAGGGAGAGGGAGAGAGAATGAGAATCCCATGCAGGCTCCACACCGACAGTGCTCACCCAAAGCAGGATTCACGAACCAAACCGACTGAGCCAAAGTTGGAGGCTTAACGGACTGAGCCCCCGTTGGTGTACTGTAAGCATGAGATCAGACTTGGAGAACTGGAGCTCACCGTGACCACCTCGAGGATGTGCACATGACCAAATCTAGGCCCTAAGAGGCTGCCTCCGGACTGTTGCTAGTGCTCACGGAAAAGTGCCCTCTTTCCCCTGGTGCTGCTGAACCATTTTCAGTCCTGCGTGGGAAGCCCCTGCCGAGACAGAAGCTCACAGAGAGGAAAGCAAAGTGATAGGATGGAGAGACGAGTCCCAGCAGCAGGATGTCCCAGCAGCAGGATCTAAGAACGCTGTGCCAGAGCTACTTCCAGACTTTTGTTATTAAATGAGCCAAATACATCCTTGCCTGCTCGAGCCAATTAGAATTGAGCTCTGACACTTGTAACCCAGAGTCCTACTATAAAAAAAAAAGGGGGCTGGGAAGAGTACCCAGCTCTTCCTCACCAATTCATTTAACTCAAATCTCTTGGAAATTAGGCCTCTCTGTTGTAGAAAAAAAATAAATGAAAAACCCCAAAACTAAAAAACATTTTTCTTTTCTTTTTTTAAATAAATGTTTATTCACTTTTGGGGCACCTGGGTGGCTCAGTTGGTTAAGTGTCCGACTTTAACTCAGGTCATGATCTTGTGGTCTGTGAGTTGGAGCCCCATTTTAAGCTCTGTGCTGACAGAGCCTGCTTCAGATTCTGTGCCTCTCTCTTTCTCTGCCTCTCCCCTGCTCGCACTGTTTCTCTCTCTCTCAAAAACAAATATTTAAAAAATAAAAAATAAATGTTTATTAATTTTTAAAAATATATTCTTTTTTTTTAATGTTTATTTTTTGAGAGAAAAAGGGAGACAGAATGTGAGTGGGGGAGGGGCAGAGTGTCAGCCCCTAGGTCCCTTTTCAGAGTCTGATCTGTTCAGACTCTACTTTCTAAGGGGTCTTTTCCCAGTAATGGGAGCCTAGGCTCTGAGCTGTCAGCATAGAGCCCTACGTGGGGCTCAAACTCATGAACCATGAGATGATGACCTGAGCCGAAGTCAGATGCTTAATCGACTGAGCCACCCAGGTGCCCCAAATGTTTATTCATTTTTGAGAGAGACAGAGACAGAGAGAGAGGGAGAGTGCATGCCAGTGAGCAGGGGAGGGGACAGAGGAGAGAGAGGGGGACAGAGGATCTGAAGCAGGCTCTGCACTGACAGCAGACAGTCACAAACATGAGGTTGTGACCCAAGCTGAAGTCGGACACTCAACTGACTGAACCACCCATGCACCTCAAAACAACACATTTTTCTGAATGAGTTGTTAATGCGTTAACATCGCCACGGTGGTGCTTAGCGCTTTCGGATACATGGCAATCATCGAGCACCTACTGGGGGCGGAACCGTGATGGCACCAGGGAGAGAGGGCAGGGAAGGAACAAAAAATGTATTAACTCTAAATCCCTCCCGTGGGGAGTGGAGAAAGTGCCTCTTTGGGCGGAAGTACGGAACCTTTACAGAGGCCAATTTGGCAGTATTTACCCCTGACTTGCCACCACATCACTGCTAATGGCGATGGCTGCGTACCGTGTCAGGCCCCACTAAGCACAGGACACACAATCTCAACGTGGCCTCAGCAGCGTAGCAACTCCAGCGGCTGGGTGTTATCCTCACTCACATTTTACAGATGAGGAAACTGGGGCTCAGAGCTCTCCACCACTAGGCTATCCTGCCTCTACTACGTATGTAACAAGACCCTCAAAAATATACACACTAAGGGCTCCTTGCTGGCTCAGTTAGTACAGCATGTGACTTTCGATCTTGGGGTCATGAGTTCAAGCCCCACATTGGGTGTAGAGATTACTTAAATAAGTATTTGGGGGAAAAATACATATTTCTCTCTCTCTCTCTCTGGAGCAGGTGGTGAGTTACTGTCTTAGGCTTAGCTTTGCAATGCAGGGGCCGCAGCTCCGGAGCCACACTTCTGGCTCCATGCTAGGCTCTGCCACGTCATTGGAGGGAGACCCTGAGGCTAGAGGAGGAAGAAGCCTCACTCTCCTTCCTGTGGGCGTCCTGCCTGCTGGCAGCTCCCCAGCCACAGCTGAGCTGGTCTGCACCCTCCCCAGGGCCCGAAGACCTGGTCCCGGTGAGCCACCACCATCCCCCCTCCCCCTCCCCAGCCCCCAGAGGTTGGGTGCCAGCCCCAGGGGATCCTCTAAACTTAGAGACAGCATAGCTGGCCAAGTAGCGTCTCCCCCTCACCTCCCCAGGGACTCTCCTTCAAGCTTCCCGTTTTAACAATTCCAGTTTTCCCCTTTGTCTCCTTAGCCCTGGGGACTGGAGCGGCACCCTGTGGCAACCTCCATACTACCCGAGGGGCTTCTTTTTATCCTGCCAGTTACCTGGTTACCAACTGCACACCCAGCTCCCCTTCACTGTAGTAAGTTCTCTCTATTTGAATAACCTATGTAGTTTCTATCTGGACTGACACACCCCCAAAACAGCCACTCCACTTCTTGAAATGTGCTTAAATGTACAAATAGGTTTAGAGTACTAAAAAACTGAAAACAACTCAAATGTTTATCAATTGAGGTCACAAACTGACAGCTGAGGTCATAAATACAATAGGTATTATGCAGTCACTATGAATAAAGATATACACAGTACACAGTGAAAAAGACCAGTTACCTGTAGATTCAGGGTAAGATTTTTCCAAACACGGGCGCCTGGTGGCTCAGTCGATTAAGTGCCTGACTTCAGCTCAGGTCATGATATGGTTTGTGGGTTCGAGCCCTGCATCTGGCTCTGTGCTGAGAGCCCAGAGCCTGAAGGGTGTTTTGGATTCTGTGTCTCTGTCTTCCCCTTCCCTGCTTGTGTTCTGTCTCTCTCTTTCTCAAAAATTAATAGATATTTTAAAAAAATGTTCTGACTGTGAATATACATAGCTTTGATATATAATGATTCCCTCCCTTTAAAAAAAAAATTTTTTTTTCCAAACAATCCTCTTACATTTCTGCCCTCTACTTGTTCCACCACTTCCTGCAGTAATTCCTTCTAACATTCTCTGCCGCCCTCAAACCTCTGTCTCCTCCTACCCTTTCTTAACTTCAGATTCTTGAGACAATCGCACCTACTTCACAGGGAACAGAGGCTGTCCCCCAGGAACTCCCTTAATAGTCTAGACTCTAAACCCGTAGGTGTCTTCTCCAACCTCACCCTAATACGTCTAAGGCCAGTCCCTGTACTCACTTTCCCCATCTCCTAATTCTTGCCTTAAAGGCACTCTATCTGGACTTCGGATTTTGCCACTTTCTCCCGTACCTGTACTTCACCCGTTTCTGCGCTCTCGCCAGTGTTCAAACACGCTCACCCTTCCATCGCATTTCCCTGCAAGCTTGGGATGGGAGACATGAATCTGGAAGTCCTTTGCTTTCTGTTCTCACTGCGCTCTTCCAGGCCAGTATCTGCTATGCCTGCGTCTGTACACCATGGCCTCAACGTGAGCCAATGGCTTAATCTAAAGCAGGCATCGTGCCAACGCAGGAGGAAACACTGTCTGACTTACTGGGAAAAGCAAGGCGTGCTGGTCTCTTAGATGGTGCCCTCTTGAGAGTTTTCAAACACCAGATTTCATCAAGTTTAAGATGCACCTATATTTTCATTTCATTAAGATTTTTATTTGTAAGTAATTTCTATATCCAACATGGGGCTGGAACTCACAACCCCAAGATCAAGAGTCACACGTTCGACCGACCGAGTCAGCCAGGTGCCCCCCTGCTTTTCATTTTAAACAATCAGTGTGAATCATGCAATTGGCAACGTGTCCCAGTTTAATAGGTAGCATTTTTTCTTTTTCAGTGATGCATAAAATAACGGCGCTTCTAAAAACCACTGCTGTCTTAGAGTCAATGAAATGTGGTAGTTGTGATCATAGGCGATTCTTGCCTAAGGGGCTGCCTTTAGAACCTAGCTCGCAAGAACCAACTCCATGGTATAATCTTTCTAGATTAAAAAATAAAGCTATTTTCACCCTATTGGGAAAACACACCCTCCCTCAATCCTGTAGCAGTGAGGGGCTCTAAGCTGGGCCAGAAGAAAGCACGAGGCCCTCTGCTCTGGCTGGGGTGGCTCCCTCCCGGGCAATCCCGGCCCGGCCGTCCCACCCTCTCCTATACACACCTGGGCTCCTTCTGCAATGGCCTCTGCCGTCCACCCGTGGGCAGGCACGAACTTCAGGGCCGCCGTCAGGATGCGGTGCTGGAGCTGCTCCTCACTCTCATGGTCCTCCTCCTCCTCACCACCCTGATCTGTGTACCTGAGACCCAAACCCAACAGAGACGTGGGCATGGAGCCCAACACACCTCATCTCACGGCCTGCTGCCTAACACGCAAAACAGACCTGACCAGAAACTGGAAGCTCTGGGCCTCCAAGCACACACTGGGAAGACACTTACTTTTGCACCGGTACTGATGATTCAATGCCAACAGAACAAAAATTCTGTCACCATTCTCCTCTCACACAGTCATTGAGAAAAGGAATCCAATGAGAGAGGAGGTCATGTCATAGGAAGGCAAATGCTCCCATAGCACCCTGGATTCCTCTGTTTACAGCTGTATTTGTGCCAAATGATACCTCTATGAGGCCAGGGACAATGGGTGGGAGTATTCACAGGGCCTGACACAAATGAGATCCTCAAAACATATTTGCTGAATTGAAGTGAGAAGGACTTTAATCAGGAGACCAGAAAAATGATGGGAACACCCTAATTTCAGAGCTAGCCACACTTCTCCGTGGCAGAATTAAGAAGAAAAAATATCTAATGGAAACGTAAGCTATTATCACCTTTCTTTTTTTTTTTTTTTTTTTTAATTTATTTTAGGAGAGAGAGAGAGACAGCGTGAGCAGGGGAGGGTCAGAGAGAGAGGGAGTCACAGACTGAGACAGGCTCCAGGCTCTGAGCTGGCAGTCAGCACAGAGCCCGACGCGGGGCTCGAACCCACGAACCGCGAGATCATGACCCAAGCGAAAGTCGGACGCTTAACCTACTAAGCCACCCAGGCGCCCCATATTATCACCTTTCTAGAGGCCAATTTGGTCCCACATATGTAACAAAATTTTAGATGTGCACATGCTTTGGTTCAGTGTTCCCCCTGCTGAGAGAATCACACACTTGATCACATTATTTTTTTATACCAGTGAAGGAAATCTAAATATTCATCAATAAAAGATAATAAATTAAAAAAATTTTTTTTAATGTTTATTTAAGAGAGCGAGAGCACGAATCGGGGATAGGCAGAGAGAGAGAGGGAGACATAGAGTCTGAAGCAGGCTCCAGGCTCTGAGCTGTCAGCACACAGCCTGATACGGGGCTCAAATCCACAAATGGTGAGATCATGACCTGAGCTTAAGTCGGATGCTTAACCAACTGAGCCATCCAGACGACCCAAGATAGGTTAAATAAATTTTAATACCGCCATTTGCTGGAATATTATGCAACCATGAAAATCATACAGACTGAGAAAACATTAAAAATGTATTGTTGAGTGAAAAAACAGGTTCTGGAATGGCGTATAGTGTACAGTGTAATTAACTGTTTAATGTATATAGATTTATATATGGAATATACTTAAAAAACATCTAAAAGGACATTCACAAAAACCTTAAGAGTTATTTCAGGGTATGTGATTTCTGGTAAATTTGCTTTACTTTTATGAACTACTTTATATTGATTAGATAGTTTAGAGTGTACAGGCACTATTGAAAAAAAAAAAAGCAATAGTTTCCTTTCAAAGATAGCCTAGAAAATGATGGAAGGTGAGGAGGAGGATAAAGAGGAGAGAGGAAGGAGAGGAAGGACAAGCATTCAAAATGGCCAGAAACGATGGACTGGGGTCCTGATACATACCTGGGAGGTGAGCGAGAAGATTCTGAACTGGGTTCTTCTGCCCCGTGTGTCTCAGGATGCTGCTGAGAAAAAGGCGGGGGAGGTGGGTGCTTCGGCTCCTCTGAAGACTTGAGCTGCACAGCTGAAGCACGGAAGGCGCGGGACACCACGGCTGATTGGCAACGGGACGCTGAAAGGAGAACTGGGCTGGTCAGGCAGGAACGCTCGCTCACCAGAGAAGACTCTTTGATACCCAGAATGGCGTGAGCAATGGGGGGAGAGAAAAAGGAGGGCTGCATCTACTCCAGAACCACTTATCTGAGTATGGAGTCCCAGACAAAGGTCTTGGGTAAATTGGCAACCTGGAGAGACGACGTGGTGGCAGAAGCACAAGCCAGGTGACCGAAGACCCGGCTTGTGGCCTTTTGCTCTCATTTGTTACCTGTGTGGTAATGGGCTTCGCCCCAACGGGCATGATTTTAAAACATGCAAATTAAGAGTAATAATCTGTTTGCTCAATGGGAGTATTGTGAAGCCCAATCAAAAAATAAAAATGACCTGAAATTGCTATATATTTATATTATAGCAAAAGCACTGGACTAGAAATGAGGTCTGAATACTGATTCCTATAGTATTTACTTATTTATAAAAAATTTTTTTGTTTATTTATTTTTGAGAGAGAGAGAGATACAGAGTGCGAACAGGGAGGGGCAGAGAGAGAAAGGGGAAGACACTGAATCCGAAATGGGCTCCAAGCTCTGAGCCATCAACACAGAGCCCGATGTGGGGCTCACACCCACCAACCGTGAGATCATGACCTGAACGGAAGTCGGACGCTTAACTGACTAAGCCACCCAGGTGCCCCTGATTCCTATAGTATCTATATGGTATCTTCACACAGGTCACTAATCTTTTATTTATTTATTTAGAGACAGTGAGTGGGGGAGCACGGCAGAAGGAGACAGAATCTCAAGCAGGCTCCATGCTCAGTGCAGAGCCCAACATGCGGCTCAATCCCACCATCGTGAGATCATGACCTGAGCAGAAGCCAAGAGTCAGATGGGATGGTCAATGGTCAACTGATTGAGCCCCACAGGTGCCCCACAGGTGTGGGTTTTTCTCATGCCAATGTTTTCTTATCGGCAATACCTGCAACACCTCAATTACTATAAGGAAGGGCTTTGGAAAGTCCAGGTTCATAGTACTTTTTTTCTTTCCAAACATTTTATTACAAAAAATTTCATACACATTTTTTGTACGAAATAACATACAGAACCATGTTATGAACACCTGTGTACCCACCCACCTAGGTTCTACCTATGTATTACACTCTTCAGTCATCAATCCACCTTATGTTCGAAGCATTTGCTGTAGACCTCAGTATTCTTCAGCTCCACACATTCTGGTGTGCATATCATACCCCAGAGTTCAATATTTATTCACTGGTCTTTTATTGAGGTCATTGCTATATACGATGAAATACACAAATATTAAATGTGCCAGTTCTGAGTTCTGACAAAAGTGTACATTAGTACAACCTGAACCCCTACCTGAAGAGTATCTTCATCACCCCAGAAAATTCCCTTATGTTCCCTCCCGGTCATTTCCCACCTACACTGTTCTGAAATTTCCTCCCTAGTTTAACCTGTCCTAGAATGTCATCTAAATAGAATCATATAGTACATCGTTTTTGTGCAAAACTTCTTTTGCATAATATATATTTTAAACTGATTAGTATTTTTGTGGAAATCAATTGCTACTTTTTATTGCTGTGTAGTATTCCATTAAGAAACACCATTCTGTTGGTGAATACCTCGGTTATTTCAGCCTTGTCTATCATGAATAGAGTTGCTATAAATATACTTGTACAAACCTTGTGGTGGACATCTGCTTTCATTTCTCCATCTAGGAGTGGATTTTCTGGGTCACAGGCATTCCTTCAACTAAACATATTTGGATCGGAGTTTTATATAAAAACAACAGGGGCGCCTGGGTGGCTTAGTCGGTTAAGTGTCCGACTTTCACTTAGGTCATGATCTCGCGGTTCCTGGGTTCGAGCCCCGCGTCGGGCTCTGTGCTGACTGCCAGCTCAGAGCCTGGAGCCTGTTTCAGAATCTGTGACTCCCTCTCTCTCTGACCTTCCCCTGCTCACGCTGTCTCTCTCTCTCTCTCCTAGAAATAAAACATCAAAGAAATTTTAAAAAACCCCAAACAACAAAAGGACACTTGTGTTTTAAAAAGAAATCTATGGGGGCACCTGGGTGGCTCAGTCGGTTGAGGCTCCAAGTCATGATCCCAGAGTCATGAGACAGAGCCCTAATATTGGGCTCTGTCCACAGTAAGCTTGGAACCTGCTTAAGATTCTCTCCCTCTGCCCCCTCCCCAGCTCACCATCGCCCTCTCTTCCAAAAAAAAAAAAAAAAAAAAAGACAAAACCAAAACACAACACAGAACAGGTGTAAAACTATCAGGTTTTTTAAGTATTTGTACAAAAAAAAAAATGGAACGCTCCTAAACCTTTGAAAAGTATGGGAGTTTTCCCAGGTGCGCTGTGGAAACCACCGCGGTGCACAAGATTTGATGAGATACAGGAGAATATTACTTTTTTTAGTTATATGTATATGTTAACACATCAATGTATGTTCTATTTACGGAAGGTGACGCTGGTTTTCCTTTCACAGTAGCACTATAGAGTTACCTCTTCAGTAAACGTCTCGTTTTAAGAAAGCAGATGTACAAACAAAAATACTATATTGTGGGAAATATAATGCCACAGACTTAATGAAGTGACGAAATGACTCACTTCGGAAACAACGGACTAGGAGCTCCCTGCGGCTGTTTCTGACTCCGACCCTGAAGTGGCCCTTCCCAGGGACTTGGCGGTGAACTTGCTAAGAGACTGGGTCTGGGTCTGCCAGGCTGCAACTGCCGGGCTGTCAGACCCTGGGCGCCCACAGCCCTCTCCGGGGCTCTGTGAACTCCGTTAAACGGGAGTGACAGGCCCTGCCCCGCCACTCCTGCCCTTCACGGCTCAAGAATGGGGGCAGAGACCAGCCAGGCGGCCCTTTCGAGCCACAGACGCCGGCGGCCCCGAGCCGATGCCCTTCACCTCACCTTGCCCGTGGGCCGCCACGACGGCCTCTTCCGCCCCGCACCCAGGCCAGATTGGCTTCGTGCCCCTTCCCTGCTCCTCCCCGCTCCCCGGCTCGGCCGCCCCCTCACCGGGCAGGCACCGTAGCTGCAGGAGCCTCCAGCCCGCCCGGCCGAGCGCGCCTGACACCGCTGCCGCCGCCGCCGCCGCCATCTTGGAAGCGGGCACGCCTCCGAGAGTGACGCGGCGGACACCCCCGGGAGCCCGCCGCGGCCCCTTCCGCCCTGCCCGCGCTCCCGCAGACTCCTCTTATCGCGAGAGGCGCGAGGTGCGAAGCCGGCTGGCGCGGAGAAGCCGGGAGCGAGCCCCGAGAGGCAGGTGAGCGCCCCGAGTGCGGGCCCCGGATCCGATCTCCGCAGCCGTCCCCTCCCGGCCCACCCTCGCCCCTGGGGCCTCTTGTTTCCTATTCCCAGCGCCGTCCCTCGGTGGACACGGAACCATGATCACCTCCCTGGGGAGCACGGCAGGCTTTTACCCGAGGGAGCCCGTGGGGTGGGGGGTGGGGCCGGCCGGCCGGCCCTGTCTGTCTCGGGGTCCTGGCGCTGGTTGACCTTCCCGGGCTGCCTTGTGTCTTGCGCTTCCGGCCCGGATCTGAGGCTCCGGGGTCAGCGCGGTGAGGAGGAGGAGCCTTGAGCCTGCGTCCCGGAGACCTGGGTCTGAGACCCGCTTCTGTTAAATAGCCCGCCGTTGTGACCTTGGCCCTCGTCTCAAACACTGGGGGCGCTTGAGGCCTCCGTCTTTGGGGGGGAGGGGGTGTGTCTAACTCCTAGATTGTAATTTTGAGCCAGATGACTTGCCAGAACCTCCAAAGTTGGTGTTAAATAAACAAAAATGTATCCGAGTAACTTTTAAAGATCTAATCTTTTTTATACAGTTCATGAATTGGGCAGCATCCCATCCCAAGTAAAGGAAAGGTGTTTTAAAGTCAGAGAGGGGGTGAGACAGGGAAGTTATAATGGGGGCGGGGTGAGGATTATTTCAGGCAAGGGGATAGAAGGGGTCTGTTAGGCAGATTACTGATGCAGACTGGAAAATTCCAGACTGACCCCTTAAGATTACATTCCTGGAGAACGTTGAAACGGCCCTTAAGTTTCGGTTAGGTGATGATGTGTGCTTTGCACAGCTGACTCCATTTAGGGCCTGTTGTCTTCTTTTTAACAGTATAATTGAATATTTCGCAAACTTGCCAGATCCAAAGAACTATCCAGGATGCTTATTAATAAATCGGAGGCCCAGGTCTTTCTCCTGGTGCGTCGATTCACCCTGTTCAGTACATCCGGGTGCAGGCCAGGAATCTTTAAAAACAAATTTTTTTTAATGTTTATTTTTGAGACAGAGTGTGAGTGGAGGAGGGTCAGAGAGAAAAGGAGGCACAGAATCCAAAGCAGGCCTCAGGCTCTGAGCTAGCCCCATGCAGAGCTCAAACTCATGAACGGTGAGATCATGACCTGAGCTGAAGTTGGCACTTAACCAACTGAGCCACCCAGACGCCCCCCCAGGAATCCTATTTTAACAAAGCCCCCAGGTGACTTGTAGAATTTTCAAGTTAAGGAACCACTGGTGGTGTCCTTTCCGACATTAAGTGCCCATCTCTGAATGACTCAGGGAGGTTATGGACCAGACACTAAACTGAAGTGTAAACGTAGAGTGCCTCGCTGTGGTATCTGTCATCAGGGAAGGCTTCATATTAACAGGGGAAAAGTACATGGTTTCGGGATAACTGATGACAGGAGCAAAGCATGTCATTCTGTAAATTTTGTGTTTGCAGTTTGACCCTGGTCTTTGTATCTGTTTTGCATGACGTTTATCAACTAGTCTTTTCAAAACATCTTGCCCTCCCTGCCTAGGTGTCAGGAAAGCCCTTCTAAGCCAGAAAGAATGACTCCCCTGCTGTTAAAATTTAAGATCCACAGCACTGGATTTCATTAAAACACTACTGATCTGTCCATGAGATTTTGTTTTCTGAGTTCTGTCCACCCATCTTCAAATGAGCCTGTGCTGTGGAAATTCTAGCTCTGGGGTATCCTTCCTGAAATTCTTAATTCTTGACACACACCTAATTGCCTGGGGACAGTCTTGCATTTCTTTTCCTTTGAGTTTCTTGTTTTCTTGCTGATTATCATCTCTTTTTCTGTGTGTGCGCACACACACACACACACTCATTATACTTACATGTTTCCTTTTTGAGGACTTTCGGTATTCTCAGAATTTTTTATGCACCTGACTTAAAAGGACTTGATCCTTGGTAAGAACTGGTATCCAAATTTCTCTCTTATTTTCTTTCTCTTTTTAAAAAATGTTTTTGTTTTTGAGAGAGAGAAAGGGAGAGGGAGAGAGTGGGGGGAGGGGCAGGGAGGCACAGAGGATCTGAAGCAGGCTCTGTGCCGACAGCAGCGAGCCCAATGAGGGGCTTGAACTCATGAACCGTGAGATCATGACCTGTCCTGAAGCCAGACCCTCAACTGACCGAACCACCCAGGTGCCCCAATCTTTTTTCTTTTTCTTTCGGCTCTCTTCATCCTCCAGAGGAGCCAAATGCCTCATGATTTGATGTTTGTTGGATACCTTAGAAATAAACAAGTGCATCCCCAGAAGTTATTTTCAGACATCTGCTTTCCCCGCCTGGCAGCATTTTAGAAGAGCCCCGGGCACTTACGTGCAGCAGGAAGTGCTGGAGCAGTGCTTAACAAGCAAGGCCACGTACATGACCTTGGCTTCTTCAACTCCACCTCCTTTTAGATACAACATTGAGTCACACTTCTAAGTATGTTGACTTAGGTGCCAGACATTTTTTCCTTATAGTTGGTTTAAAAAGGCAGGTTGACGGCAACACAACTCCAATGATGAAAAGTATCACTCTTCGGCCTTGAGATACTTAAAAGAACGTCATGTCCCATTTTATTTGGAAAATGCTGACCTAGAGTGGTGGCTATATCTGCGTTTTGAGGGTTAATGTTTAGTAAATGTATTTTATGAGCTCCCTCTTGCTGGAGAAGATTAGTTTGGGGGGAATATGGAACGCAAAGTGTTTTACCTTCTTCTAATGTGCTGA
The DNA here is from genome assembly GCA_017311185.1 of Proteles cristata cristata. Classification (NCBI taxonomy): domain Eukaryota; kingdom Metazoa; phylum Chordata; class Mammalia; order Carnivora; family Hyaenidae; genus Proteles; species Proteles cristata. Next base: position 667,853 of record JAESUZ010003864.1, read on the forward strand.
CACAGTCCACTGGCGGAGTGTCTAAAATGTCATAAAGAGCAGCTCTTCTCCTGTGTAGTTCTCACAGTGAGAAAGAAGCTTCTCATCTCTCCCTGGGGGCTCCTCAGCGGGCATGGCTGAGGAGAAAGAAGAGGCTTTATAGGGACTCTTTGAAGTAAAGGCAAATAAACTGGCCACCAAAAATTAAGAGTTCTCTTAGGAGATTATTTTGTTGAGCTCTGTGTGCCAGGCACTGCCGAGTGCTTTGCATATTTTTGTCTTCTCATTTACTTCGTACAGCAGCCTTGCAAACTAGGAGATTATTATTCTTTATTGATGGGAAAAGAGAGAGGCTAATAACTCACCGACGGTCATGTAGCTGATAAGCAGACAATCCCGCGGTAGATGGAACCCGAGTTCATCTGTATTCAAATCCTGTGCTCCGTGAACACCGCCTCCGTTTAAGGTTGCTGAAAAGGTCTGGACACCAGGCTTTTTGTTTTGCTCTAACAGACTTTTGCACCTTCTTTCTTTCTTGATGGTCTTTCCCTGAGTACAGTGCAAGGTTTGTAGCTGTTGCTGGTGGGCGGGGAGCTTGTCGCTTTCTATTGTCCCAGCGGAGAACCAGTGCCAATATCATTCTAGAAACAAGTCCTTTATTTCTTATAATCTAACGCCCAGCAATCTGTATTCCTGTTTTCCCTGGCTAGTTCTTAAAAGGGAGACTGATCCCAAGTTGCTTACCTTAAAGATTTGTGGGGGGCACCTGGGTGGCTCAGTGGGTTAAGCTACTGACTCTTGATCTCGGCTGTGGGTTTGAGTCCTGCGTTGGGCTCTGTGCTGACAGCATGGAGCCTGCTTGGATCCTCTCTCTCTCTCTCTCTCTCTCTCTCTCTCTCTCTCTGCCCCTCCCCCACTTGCATGCATGCACTCTCTCTCAAAATAAGTAAATAAACTTAAAAAGATATATTTGCGGGAGTTCTTCCTCAACATGTGACTGTTAAAATCTTAAAAGTTTCAGTTCTTTTTTTTTTTTAGTTTGTTTATTTTTGAGACTGAGAGAGATAGAGCATGAGCGGGGGAGGGGTGGAGAGAGAGGGAGACAAAGAATCCAAAATAGGCCCCACGCTCTGAGCTGTCAGCCCAAAACCCGATGCAGGGCTCAAAACCTCGAACTGTGAGATCATGACCTGAGCCGATGTCAGACACTTAACTGACTGAGCCACCCAGGAGCCCCAAAAGTTCCACTTCTTTGTTATGTACTTTTTAAGGACTTAAAAACAATTCAGTGACCAAGGAATCCTGCTTGTCTGATAACACTTAGCATCCTTTTTACTGGGACTTGCAGTCAGGGCAGGATCATAAAAAGTGGGCATTCCACATGGAAGCAGTTGGATAAAAGGTATGATTAAAACAAAAAGATAGAGGTTTTTCATAGAATAAGGAGGGATTCACTTCAGAGAAGTGGGAGACCCAGGTGGAGCCAGATTATGGAGGACCTGATTCCAGAAGGATGTTTTGTTTCCACCTAGAAAATACACTTCTTTAGGAAATGAGTGACAAAACGAAAGCAGTATCATATTTAAGGATGACTGGCAGATTTGGGGGTGCCTGGGTGGCTTAGTCGGTTAAGCGTCCGACTTTCGCTTAGGTCATGATCTCGCGGTTCGTGGGTTCGAGCCCCGCGTCGGGCTCTGTGCTGACTGCCAGCTCAGAGCCTGGAGCCTGTGTCAGAGTCTGTGACTCCCTCTCTCTCTGACCCTCCCCTGCTCACGCTCTCTCTCTCTCCTAGAAATAAATAAAAAAATATTAAAAAAAAAAAAAAAGGATGACTGGCAGATTTGGCCATGATTTGTAGGGGGAGGAGCGTCATTTGAAGTGAATATTTTTGAAGAAGGAAGAAGGTGGTGGACATGGCTTAAATTCAGTCCGAGTGTCTGTGGTGGCATACCTGTGACTGAGTTAGCCATTTCTGCAGAAGATGGAAGTGTTCAGCATGACGCCAATCCATGTTTGACCTGTCTACCACGGCTTCTGCCTTTATGCCATTTATTAAAGCTATTTTAAGTGGGAAACTTGGTGGCATTAATGTTTAAGAAAGAAAGGAGAAGCCAAGTAGAATGCTATCGCCTGACGTGATTTCATTGTGAGCACATTCTAGACTCATCTCAGTATCCAATGGAAGAGAAAGTTGACTCAAGGTGGTGGGGGGAAGGGATTTCCATAGGTTAAAAACATGGGCTTTACAACCATAGGGATTTGGATTCAAATTCTAGGTCTTCCTTTATCCCACAACATTTATTAGTTGTGTGACGTGGCAAAGTCCATGGCTTCCATTTCATAGCTGTAAAATGGGAAGAATGTCTAGTTTAAGGTTGTGCTGAGATTCAGTTGAGATAATGTATTTTAAGGGTTTTGAACTAACATTAAATGTTAAAGACGTAAGAAGCACTATTGATCATTGCAGATTTAACGGAATTGAATTTTCATATTTTGATGAAAGGGAAAATATCACTATTCAATTTGCTGAATTTAAATATGTTGTTTCTTTTCTAAAAAAAACATCAGGCTTGTGGGTGGGTTATATCTGCCCATTTATTTGCCTTCTTTACTGAGTCATACTTTTGCCTAATTAATGTCCTGTGTGTTTTATATTCTGCTCAAGCCAAGTTGTCTGAAATCAAAACAGAAATCATCTTTCTGCCTTCAGCTTCCTTACTTAACAGCCAAGTCAGGACTCACAGCAGGGAAGCAACCTGCCTTGTTTGGGAATGTTGGGGTTAGGGACCCTTGAGATAATGGGTTCATTTGTTCAGTCTCTGTAGCATCTACAGGAAGATGTTCCAATGTGGTTCATTCCCTGGCGAGAGGTCCGAATTAGGTTGAGACTCTAATCACATTTGATGGTTCTTCGTGGATTAAATCATGCTTTTGTTTCTACTCAGTCTTGACTCCTTTGTCCCAAAGTCTTTAGGTCCATCAGCAACCGCAGGAATGGCAGATTACGGGGTCTCGGCTGGCCAGTGTGTGGCAGTGATCTGGGACAAGTCATCCCTGGCGGAGGCTCTGAAAGATCTGGTGGATCAGCTTCGGACGTTAACCGGCGATGAAGGCCTAGTGTGTGTGGAGAACGTGAGCCAGCTGTTGCAGTGTGAGTGCCCACACACGTCATCACGGGGCCACGGGGGTCGGGAGGATACTGTGTTGATGTGGGGCCTTGATCTCTGAGCTGTTTCAGGCAGCACACGGTGGTAGTAGGTGGTCACATGCTGGTTTTCAGTTGAGATACAGCGGACGTAAGAGTGTAGTTGATGGTGTGTAAAGTCCGTTGTTTCTTATTAGATATTGCACATTTTTTAAAAAGATTTCTCCTCAGCCACCTTTCTTTTTCCCTCCTTTCCCTGAACATATAAAAGGACACGAAATTAGTGAGACGGAGGGAGGGCAGCAGCCTCATCGCCCCTCTTGCTAGGGATGGTGGTATCAGAGCATTTGTTTGGGGGGTTGGGGTTCATTCTTCCAGGTCCAGGCCTGCAGCCTTTGAGAGGGGCTTCGGAGGGGCTGGCGGATTGCCCCTGGGGCCCAGCTGGTGGCTGACTGGAGCCTTCCTTCTTTGCAGCTGCCCACAAGGAATCCAGCTTTGATGTTATTTTGTCGGGTGTGATTCCTGGTAGCGCCACTCTGCACAGTGCTGAGATTTTGGCCGAGATGGCCCGGATCCTTCGGCCTGGTGGATGTCTCTTTCTGAAAGAGCCAGTAGAGACAGCTGTAGGTAAGGAGATCTTCATTTGAAAGACTAGGATTTCACAGCATTCAGCCTGTAGGAATGTGTACTGCACCTCTCTGAGCAGTACTTGGTGGCAAATGATTATAGAAACATGAAGCAGTGCGTTGTAGAAACATAAAGCGGTGCGTCGGAGGGAATTGTGACCTTTGACTGACCCATTCGGTAGTAAAATAGAAGGAAACTGCCCATCTGACAGTGGCTGGGTCCTTCAGCAGGTTGAGTGGTTAAACTGTGGTACATCCACACCATGGAAAACTCTGGAGCGCCAAAAAGGCATCCGCCCCTCATAGGTGCAACAACTTGGATGAGTCGCGGATTGTGGACTGCCACAGGTCAGAAGTGGGAGGAGGTAAAGGGGTCGTCGGAGGGCTCCTTGTGACGGAACATCCTGTGCCTGGACTGTGGTAGTGCTCACAGGAAGCCGCAAGCATGTAAGGTTGTGTGTGCAGAGCTTCGCACACAGCAACAAGCACACATAACACTCATGACATCTGGGTAGCACCGTGAACTCTTGGTGACAATTTCCTGGTCTTTACCGGTGTGCTATAGTTGTGAGATGTTACCATAGGGGTCTACGGCCATACCACCCTGAACGCGCCCAATCTCATCAGGTATTACCATGGGGGGAAATGAGGTGAAGAGTCCTTAAAAAAAAATGAAACAACAACTTCCCGTGCACCTCCAGTTATTTCAGAATAAAACGTTAGGAAATAACGACTAGAAGTCTGGGAGTGATGAGTGGTCTTATTGACTCATGTGAAACTAATATTGGCATCCAGGAAATAAAAGCCTCCCTTCTCAGTAGCGAACTGAAAAAGCCATTCAATTCTGAATTTTTAACACTTCCCATCAATATGCGATTACTTAATTTATAAACAGAGTAAGAGAATGAACGTGTTTTGAACTATGTAGAGGTGTCTATGTGGATGTGGACAGCTGTGGCGTGGATGTGGATAGCCAGAGTTCTCGGCTGGGAATGTAGATCTCGGGCGGCATTGCCCGGTGTCTCTCTGTCAGAAGGGTGCAGAGAGAACACCTGAGTGTCTTACAGTCCCTCAGCCTCTTTCTCACTCAGTAGCCACCAAACCCTGGAAGGTATTTCCCGGAAGCCAAGTGAGAAGAAACCGTAACAATGGAAGTATTATATGACACTTAAGAGCATAGGTAGGAGCACTTGGAATAACCACAAGCATCTGTCAGAATACCAACACCGCTGCTGTCGTATCACCATCGCCTGCCGACCCACCCCAGATGAGCCTTTATTATTTTCCCTGCTTTGTCCCCTAAAGCTGCTAATTGGGGTTTTCCTCTCGGCAGTGAACAGTAGCAGAGTGAGAACGACCTCTAAGCTGTGCTCGGCGCTGACTCTCTCTGGTCTCGTGGAAGTGAGAGAGGTATGTTGGTACACAGTCTTCTCTGCTGGGAGTTGAAGCCTTGGGTGACCCCCCCTTCCCCGATCTCTGTGAGTCATTACAGAGAAAATTGCAGGGGAGTAACGGCCCTGGAGGTGAGGTGCACGGTGTTGCGCAGACTAGGAAGCAAGCGGGGGAAGTGCTTTGTATGTAAGATACGTGATGCCTCAAAGGACAGAACTTTCTGGGACGCCTGTCCTTTGAAGAGACACATCTTGCACCCATGCAGGTTGAGGTGTGTGTTCTCGCCTCAGTACTGGGGTGGGGTGGTGGCCACAGTGGCAGGGAGAGCGCAACACAGGTTCCTTAATGGACACAAATCTTAGCCCCAAGCGCGATCCAGGCAGTGGGACCGTCCTCAGATATTTGGTGGGAGGCTGGGACAGGTTGTAGGGGGAGGGGCAGGGAGTGCCTTTCTGACGATTCGGTAGAAATATTTAGGTTAAATGGAGGTGTTCATGTTTCTACATTCTTCTTTGATGTTGAAGTTTTCTTATGTGAGAGATAAGTGCTGTATCGTGATCGCTGGTAAGTCACCTATTCGCAACATGACCTAGGACCTCAGTTTCTTTATGCCTACTCTTTCTTATTTTTTTCTTAGTTTAGGGTTTTCTGTTTTATATTCTAAATAAGAGATGCTCGTAAAAATTCAATTAATACTGGAGCCTATAGAATATAAAGTGACATTGCAGGCCCTCCTCACGCTTCCCAGAGGAAGCCACCAACACATTTTTTGTGTAGCCGTTAAGACCTTTCTATGTATTCGTGTGTTTGTGTAAGAGAGACATTTTTTAAGGCAAATAAGGTTGTATATATACATCGTTCAGTCACTAGCTTTTTTCCCCACCTTTAAATATCTTTTTTTATGTTTGTTTATTTTGAGAGAGAGAGTACGAGCAGGGGAGGGGCAGAGAGACAGAGAGGGAGGGAGAGAATCCCAAACAGGTTCCACACTGTCAGCGCAGAGCCCCATGTGGGGCTCGATCCCATGAACCCGTGAGACATGACCTGAGCCGAAACCAAGAGTTAGACACTTAACTGACAGAGCCACCCAGGTGCCCCTAGGTATCTTTGACATTTAACCACCTTCAATGCATTGCCCCTCATTCTTATTAATGATGTTAACAACATTGAGTGTTCTGGTTGGGCTAAGATTTATTCAGCCATTCTGTGGTTGTTGAGCACAGAGGTAACACTTCCACATTTTTTTCTACCTTTATCGATTGTCTGCCACTTCTTCCCCAGAAAACATTTCCCTCCTCCTGTGGTTCTTTTTCTCTAGTTCATTTCTACTCTCTTTATTGTGGGCATGCCTTCCTGCCATAGGCTGTGGTCCTTTTCAACATGTCTGATTCATCTTCATAATCCTAATCATTCCACCTTGCAGAATGACAGGCATAGTGCCTTGTACCTAATAGACAGGTGTCTGGTAAATACTTTAAAACTTTCTAGAGGGTTGGCTCAGAGTAAGCACATAGACAAAATGACACTCCAGGGTACAGATCACTGAGAAACTGAATGTGAGGCATGAGGGAACATCTGTCATCTGGCCCCATGAGATGCTTACTACACGTAAGTGAGTATTTGACGCCAGTATAGGTAGATATAGTACAGCGTTATTTTGTGGGAAGAGTGTGGCCTAATCCTTTTGATGTCTTGCATTCCAGCTGCTGCGGGAGTCCTTGAGCCCCGAAGAGGTACAGTCTGTCCAGGAACACCTGGGTCACCAAAGTGACAGCTTGCTGTCTGTGCGCATAACAGGCAAAAAACCCAACTTTGAAGTGGGCTCTTCTAGTCAACTGAAGCTTTCTGTTGCCAAGAAGTCTTCTCCTCCAGGTAGGAACGGCCTGAGGACACTGTTCTGTCCAGCTGGGCCTAGAAGGACATGTGAGACGTCGGGCCAGAGACTGAAACAGAGGCAGTGCAGTTTCTGGAGGACTGACTCCTCCTTCCTTGATTTTGGTCGTTTCCAAGTGGAGGAGTGTTTAATGTACCATCGTCCCGGGGAAAGTCAGATCCAAATCTGAAATAACACACAGGTATCACCGAGTTCAACCCCTTCTGCCCCAGAAGACACTAAGGCCTCCCCAGATTCCAGAGGCCCGAGCCACATGGTTTAGCTAACAGTCTTTCCACGCCTCAGAACTACACATTTATTCTCAGAAGGTCTCCTGCTGGTGGTCATGGCCGCTAAGTGTCCTGCTCCTCTGCCGGCGTGTCTTTTCCATGCTGGCAAAATCAGCTCTTCTTACTTTGAAGATCTTAAGCCACTTGTAAAAATATTTCTTCTCAGAAAGTTGCACCTGCCCTTTGCCACCCCCTCACCCTTCTGATCACTATTTCATGTGGCCTGATTTGAGAGAAATTGTCCCAGCTGCGAAGTACACGAAAATTCACAGGTACATTCACACTGCTCTGCTTTGACAGGCCAGCCAAAATCTTTAAGAAATCCTCTGGAATCCCAGCCTTTGGAGTCCTGGTTCCAGAATGGGTAGGGACGGCTTAGCTGAGCGGTTCGCCCCGCGGGAGGTCTGAGCACCCAGCTGCAACAGTGATCTTTGGGGAGGCACCTACCCCCAAGGCCCATCTGAGGACCTGCCGCCAGACTCTGGGCTCGGCTCTTTCAGGGCCTTCCTTGCATCACCCCCCCACACACACACACACCCGGATAGAGCCAGGAGGAGTGAGGCAGGTGTCTGCCGCTGGTTCGTGTTATACCACCGCCACTGGCTCTGGCGCCCGTTTTCTTGTACGTGACAGGTTCACGTGGGTCAGTAGCTTTGCTATTCACGATGGTTTTGGGCAACTTTCTCTCAGCTCCTCAGATCTCCCTGCAGTAGGTATAGGGAGTATGATTAGCCCCAGGTTCTAGGGATGGAAACAAAGACGAGGATAAAGCAACATGGAGTCAGAGGCATCAGACAGACTCCTGTTCGTGGCTCCGAAGGTGGCCTAATGTGGGAACCGGTGTCCTCATCTGTAAAATCAGGACACCACATACTTACCTCCTAAGGTCCTTAGCAGGATTTAATTGGGCAGCGCATAGAAAATGCTTCCCACAGTACCTGATATGAAGTAAGTGCTTAGCAAGTGATGGCTTCTATCACGACATAGTGATTGGCCCCAGGTCATGCCGCCTCCAAGTGGTAGAGCTGGGCCTCAGACCCAGGCCTGTTGGCTCCCGGTCCAGCACCGGTCCTCCCCCCCCCGCCCCGAGTCTCAGTAGGAAGCACCCACATGTGCCCATGGCTTGTCTCTGGCTGCTTTCATTGAGCCCTTTGTCTTTGTTGCTCGGACTCAGTGAAGCCTGCCGTGGACCCTGTAGCGGCCAAGCTCTGGACCCTCTCAGCCAACGACATGGAGGACGAGAGTGTGGTGAGTGGACATGGCGGGCACCGCGCTGCTTCCTCGTAGGCCTCGTTGCGGGTGTGAGAGCTTGCAGTTCCGAGCGGCCTCTCTGGACGTGCAGCCAGGATGCCCAGCATCTGTGCCCGTCACTGGCATTTTTGATTCAGAAAGAAACTCCGCCTCAGTGGCATTTTCCATTTCCTTTTCAGTGTCTCTTTTCCTCACAGGTTTTCTTGTTCTCACTTCATGTGATATGTGAAAGATTCTCATGGGCATGTGTGAACCTGAATAGAGTTTGTCAGCTAAAACCTTTTATTGGCTCCTTTGTCTGGGCAAGTCCTTGAACGCTCACTGTCTTAAGAGCAATACTTTTCCATCTTTGATCAGTCCTGTGTCTGTAATAAAGTTCTTCATTCCTGCAACTGTTAAAGTTCTAGCGAAAGTGAGACAGGCTGCAATTCGTGGCTGCCTAGAGCTCACAGATGACTTGTCTACACGTCACACAGATGACTTGTCCACGCATTTATCACGGCATTGTGCAAATGCACATGTCATTGTTTGTTTTTTTCTCTGCAATTATGTAGAAAATATTTTATTCCCTTTTTCACATGACAGCCCTTCATGTATTTGAATAAATACAACGCTTCTCTTTTTGTTCTTCTTGCTCTCCCTATATATACACATGCGCACACATTCTCTGCACATTTTAAATTACTTCCCGGTCCCCTCACAACTTGATGCATCTTCTGTGGACATAGTTTATCCCTGCAGTGGCCAGCTGGAGTATGTGATCAGCCCAGAGCAGGGCAGTGGAGACCTTTAGGTGGATGATATAAACCCGCTACCACCGCGTCCCTTTATTCAGCCTTCTGTTAGCGGAGATCATGACCGTGTCACTAACTTCTTCGAACACTTCTCCAGGATCTCATTGACTCTGATGAGCTGCTGGATCCAGAAGATTTTAAGAAGCCAGATCCAGCTTCCCTGCGGGCTCCTGCATGTGGAGAAGGAAAAAAGAGGAAGGCCTGCAAGAATTGGTGAGTGCTGGCAGAAGCAGGATCTAGAAACAGAAGCTTCTAGTGGCTTCTTGAGTCTCAAGGAATCGGAATACTTTATTATTGTTAAATATATATTCTATAGTGAAATCCATCATACATGCAGAGGAGTATTTTAAACAGGTGCATTTTAAACAGTAATAAAATGGGCACCCATGTACTGTTTAGCCAGGTGAAGAATCGGAAACGTGGCTAGGACCTTAGAAGTCAGCTCCATGTGCTTCCTCAGCTGCATCTTGCTCCCTCTCACCACAGAATTCCCATTATCCCAAGTTTATGGTAATCATTCTTGGCTTATTTGCTAGTTTACCACATAGTGTGAAGCTCCAAATAATACGTTCTTTAGTGGTGAAGAACTGAGTAGTAAGCCCATACCCGAGGAGGCAAGGACAGGCCAGTATCCCACATCTGTGAAGTCTCCCAGTGAAGAGTCACAAGACAGTTCTCAGAACCAGGGGCACGGCAGGGGGAGGGAAGGAGGGGAAGGAGGGGGATCGCCTGGAGGGCATAGCGATGCAGTGACTCAGCGACTGGTGGCTGGCAGACACACGGTCAGTGGGAGGCGCTGCTCTGTGTATGTTGATCTAGAGCCACCAGGGCCAGAGCTCTCCTGTTTGCAGGGGACCGTGGCAGGCCACCAGTGTCCCCCGCAGATCATCAGGCTGGGGGAGGGAGGGAATGCTGTTACGGTACATGGTCCACATAAGCCCAGGACCTGGGCTAGTTCGCCTATCCTCGGGTGAAAGCTGTGGGTGATGGCAGCTTGGCTTGTGACAGTGCCAGCCTTCAGCATGTCTGTCTCTTAGGCCACTGCTCCGGTGCACACGTGTGACTGTCCACAGCAGCGCTGACATCCTGGAGTCCCTTTTATTGCTCCCTCGAGGGCTCTCCTCCATCTGTCTTACGCCAGCTTTTCTGTTCTCTGTCTCCCACGCTTTGTTCTCGGTTTTCTCTTTTATTTTGGTGGAGTCAATTCTCTAGTCACTCATTTCAGAAAAGCTGCTTGAGAGGTACACTGTGTTTCTTAGGTTTGTTTGCAGACTGTGTGGCTAAAAATGCCTTTTTTCTATTCTCATGAATGATTTTGTAATTTGGGTATGGAAATCTAGACTGGAGGTAATTTTCTTACAAATCTAGATTGGAGGTAATTTTCTTACATTGTTTTGAATACATTTCTGTCTTTTTTTTTCCAGTGATTGTGAAGAGGTATCTGAGGCCATTCAGTTTCTTGATCTTTCTGTAAGACCTCTCTTTCCATTTTGGGAGTTTGTAGAGTCATCTTTATCCCTAGTATCGTCTTGTAATGTCTTAAATAAGGGTCTGTTCACATCTCTTGCACTAGCCGCTCAATACATCTTTTCAGTCTAGAAGCCACGTCCATAACATCTTTACAGTCTAGAAGCCACGTCCATAGCTTAGTAAATAGTCTTTAATTTTGTATATGATTTTTGTCTTCTCTCTTTGCTTTCTCTGTGACCTGTTACTCAAGATGCTGCATGTCTTTAATTGTCTTGTAATTTTATTTTCTTTAACATTTTCTTTATGCTCTACTTTCTGGGAAATTCTGCAAGTTTATCCTCCACAACTTTTATTGAGTTATTTTATTTCCACTATCATGGGTTTTTAAAAAATATTTGTTTATTTTTGAGAGTGTGAGCCCATGGGGGAGGGGCAGAAAGAGCATCCCAAGCAGGCTCCACGCTGTCAGCAGAGAGCCTGACACAGGGCTCGATCCCAGGAACCATGAGGTCATGACCTGAGCCAAAATCAAGAGTCAACACTTAACTGACTGACCCACCCAGGTGCCTCTCTACTATATTATGTTTTTAATTTCCAAGATTCCTTTTTTTTTTTTTAGCATAACATCCTATTTTTATTTTGTGGGTGTGATCTCTTCTCTTTTCTCCTGGGGTTAGCAGTAGTTCTTTGTGGGGTTTTTCCTCCCTGCATAGTCTCTGTTTCTTCCAAGTTGCTTTTTTTTCTTGCAGCTTGGTCTGTCACGTTGAGGTAGAGGTCTATACCTCTCACGAGCCTTGGTTGTCTCCGTCATAGGAATGTAGGACAGAGAGCTCCCTGGAGCCCCAAGCTCAGTGGCGGGATTTGTTGGCTGGGCTTTAGAGAAGGGAGGCTGGGGGGTGCTCTGCCAAGTCAGTGTCTCTGGGTGTTTCCCTTTGGGGTGGTTCGATTTCTCAGAGAAGGAAGGATCTCTCTGGGGCTGGCAGTTCTTTTGGAGGGTTTGGGGTGTGGTGTGGGTTGGGGATTAGCCACCTATGTGGCAGCGGCGTTCTCACTGCCTGCCTGCTCCGAGTTCAGCTCCCTGCAGTGGACGCCTCCTGCCATACACGCCTGGCACTGCATCGCTACTGTCTCCTTTCCCGCGGTCCTGCCGTCGAGGGCTGTGTCTTCATGGCCTCCCTCCTCCTTTCCCCGCGGTTCCCGCCATCGGGGGCTGTGTCTTCACGGCCTCCTTTCCCCGTGGTCCCCACTGTCCCCACCGTCGGGCCTTGTGTCTTGACGGCCTCATTTCCCGCGGTCCCCGCCGTCGGGGGCTGTGTCTTCACAGCCTCCTTTCCCCCAGTTCCCGCCGTCCAGGGTTATGTCTTCATGGAAGTTTCGGTGGGACCTTGAGGGAAAGTAAAGTAGGTGCATGCATTCAGTCTGTCCTCTTAACCTGGAAAACGCTGCTGTTAGTGCTTTTGCATTTGTTTTATGGACGGAAAGGGTGGTAACAAGTTAAATGGTGTGTGGGCTTGTTGAGTCAGCAGTGTTTTTTTTAAGTGTGAAAGTTGCCAGTGTGCACAAATCGGGAGACTTCAAGTAAAACTCCAGTTTTTTGGGGGTTTTTTTCTGTGTGTCCTTAGCTTTGGAAAATGTGCCAACACTGTCTGCTTCTCCACATGGCTTTAATCAGCTGGAGCAGAGTGGTGGCCGGCCCGTGTGGACAGGACGTCTCCCTCTGGGCCCCCCGCTCCCCACCACTCTGTCTCCCTGAACAGTCTCACGCACTTATTATTATCAGCCTGGCCCCATGGGCCTGTGGGTTAAGACATTCTGGTATAAAAAGAAAGGTCTGAGGGCACGTTTGGACTCTGTCAAGGATTTGGGGCCCCTGGGTGGTGGCACGTCTCGCTCACAGGCCACTGATTTCCCCCCAGCACCTGTGGCCTTGCGGAAGAACTGGAAAAAGAGAAGTCACAGGAACAGGCGAGGTCCCAGCCCAAGTCGGCTTGTGGAAACGTACGTACCTGGATCTGTACTCCGTGTTCACAAACCCGCTGGTGTTGGGCATGAGCCTAAACCCAGCACAGGCTGGCTCCAGCTCTGATTTGCTGCCCACGTATTTAATCAGGCAAACGTGTGAGAACGTGTCTGTGGCAGGGAGGTCATCTCCTGAGAGCAGGCTAGCGCCTCATGCCCGTCGGGGGCTCTTGTTGCTTCTCCTTTTTGGCCCCGTTCTTCCCACTTCACAGCGGCCTGATGCTCTTCAGCCATTTGGCTGTGCATGGCTACGAGTTGAACTGCTGAGAATGTAGAAATATGGCCTCTAAGGAACTGCCCCCAGACCCCTGATTTTCATAAAAGCAGAGATCTTAAGTACTCTCGGTATTTGGATCCCAGTTGGACCTATATGTGCACCCGGCCGTTTCCATTGGTCCTCTATGGCCACATTAGGAAACGAGGGATCCCTTTCCCACCCATGAACCTGGGACACGCTGACTCTCCGCTTCTCCGTATGATTGTCTCTTCCCCCAACAGTGCTACCTGGGCGATGCTTTCCGCTGCGCCAGCTGCCCCTACCTTGGGATGCCAGCCTTCAAACCCGGGGAGCAGGTGCTCCTGACCAACAGCAATCTCAGCGACGCCTAGGAGGGACGCACCGTGGTACGCAGGTGCTCCTCCGGCCAGCTCCTGCCCCTCGAACCCCACCGTGTGGTTCCTCCTACCTCCTCCGAATTTGCTCCCTCTCTGCGTGAACTCCATCTGCAGGGAGGGCGCTTGGTAAACAGTGTGAAGCTGGCCGCGGGATGCAGTGGGGCGCAGTGCTGCTATGTGCCCAGAGACCAAGGTGTTACAGGGCCTGGTTCCTCAGAGTCGGGGGCCTCCTTCTCCACCTAGTGTGAGGGAATGGGAGTGCATCCTGAGGCGGCCCCTCTCCCGATGTCACAGCGCTGACCTAACACTCAGAGTATTGCCACTCTGTGACAAAGAGGCCCTGCCCCCGATCTAAGCCCAGCTATAGTGCCACTACTTGTCTTCCAGAGCTGTTGGTTTACTCAGCCTGCGGCTGTTGGCGACAGGAGTCGGGTGTCTCATGACCTCCTCAGGGCACCAAGGAATCACCCATTGGTTGCTGTGATCATATTCAGTGTTCTTCTGTCCTTCTATCCCCATCCCACCCCACCCCCTTTTACTGTATTGTATCCATCCTGTCGTTTACTCTGTAGTTATTAAAGTTGTGTACTTCTGCATATTGCTTGTGGAGAGGGTATGTTTGTGTGTGTGAGGTCGGGCACAGCCATCTGAGCTCAACTTGGGCCACAAAACTGTCTTTTTTGGAGAGACTTAGTATCACAGTGGGGCCAGTCCTGCATTTAAGGATCAGACCTATCTCCATCTACTTTGGAAGAGGCCAGGTTGGTAAGGATTTAGAAGAAAGCAGGACAGAAATCTAAACCAACAATAAATCTCTCTGACCAGGAGATCTTTCATTCTCTTTGTTACTCATGCAGACTTGGAATTGATCTTGCCCAAAGAGTTGGAGACTCTACGGATTTAAGAGACCAGGATTTAGGGGGTGCCTGGCTGGCTCAGTTGGTAGAACATGTGACTCTTGTACTCAAGATTGTGAGTTTGAGCCCAATGTTGGGCCTAGAGATTACTTTAAAAAAAAAAAAAAGGAGTGAGACCAGGACTTGTATATTTTACCAGTAAATGAAAATGTTCATTGGTATTTGTCCTTGAAACTTGACTGCGTTCTCTGAGACTGCTTTTGCTTATCCTGGTCCCTGCTGGTGGACTTTATGGGTGTGGCTAAGCTCTAGTTTGACTCCACTCCAAAGCCCCTGTGGTAGGCAGGGTTCTACGTTGACCCCCAAGACCCTTGTACGGGCTCCTGTCCCTGAGTTTGAGGAGAACCTGTGAGTATGACAGGACATCACTGCTGTGATTAGATTACATCATGTGGCAAAAGCGAAAGGATTTGCAGACATAATTAAAGCGCCTAACGGACCCTCAGAAGGGCGCGTACCCTGAGTGGGCTGCCTTCGTCAGGTGGTCCTTTAAAAGCACTGCGGAACTGAAAGTTTCTCGGCCGGCCTTCTGCAGCTGCCGTGTTGAGAGAAGGCCCTTGTGGGGCCTCTGAGAGCCAAGAGCAGACCCTGCTGCCTGACGAGAAAGGGGCCTTTCGCCCTCAGTGGCTGAGATCCTGGGTGGGGGCCCGGCCTCGCTGTGCCTGTGGTCCTGACCCACAAAATCTGCAGCCGTAAATGTGTATGGTCTTAAGCCCCTAGATTCGTGGTAGTTTGTTACACCACAACAGTAAACTAACTCAGCCCCAGACTAGACTTCATGTTAATATTTACTGAGAGAGGCAAGGATGCTGTTAGTTGCTTCTGTTGCAGTTGCCAACATGAAGGACAAAAAAACCCCTCTAGCCTTCAGGTTGAGGACAGGAGATTGTGAACCAAAGAGCATCTTGGGCTGAATCTAGCAGAGCCCCGGGCCGTGCAGCTAGTCAGTGGCGAGCGGATTCAGAGCAGGCCCCTGACCCCGCGTGTTAAAATATACCTGGGGGGGGGTTTAACTTATGTGGGGGGCTGAGTTGCTGATAGAGGGAGGTCAGTGCTAGTGAAAGAATTCACTGTTGACATTTCCCAAGAGAAGGGGCTGTGGAGCTCAAGTCTGGGGCGGAGGCCACAGCCGTTATTGGGGTCCCCGTGGGAAAAGCCTGAGGGCTGGCTAGTGTGCATAGTTCCAACAGGCTTTGGGCAGGGCGCTGTCCCTAGCGGTGTGGTACCAGGCCCTGGGTGATCTGGGGCAGCGGAAATACCGATCTGCAGTGTGAGTTGCAGGAAGGAGGTGTTTAGCAGAATGAACTTGAGGTTGGTTAGAGAGCTTGCTTGCAGTGTGATTTTGGCGTGTCTTCCAAAGCTGGAACGCAGGGGTGTTGTAACTAGCTTCAGCCAGTACTTCGCCCGGTGATTCCTCAATTCCAAATAGGCCAATGCAGAACCTAAGAAAACGGGCTGGGAACAGCCCTAGCGCGGAGCTCTGGGCGCTGCTCCCTGCTCCCTACCGCTGGGATTAGCTACCCTGTAGTCCTGGCAGCGTTTACCCCTCTTTCCATCCAGCTAACCCCGGGCACAGTGGTGGTGGTTTCCCTGCCTCTGCTGCCTGCTGCCTCAGGAGAAGGGGTCACCAGCCGCAGACACCCTGACCCGGGCCCTGAGTGCCTACGATTAGAAGTGGGTAAACCTGGCCCCTGGCAACAGCAAAAAGGCCAGGCCTTGGCTGTCAGGCCCCTGGGGCTCAATCTTTATCTGGACGCTGAAGCGACCTCTGGTGGCCAAGCGCAGAGCAACTCGATTCTAATCCCTCTTAAAGGCTGGGTTTGAAATCCGGTTATCACCGCCCCGGTTCCTCTGGGATTTCTCCTTCTCTGTTCGGGGCCCCTCGTGGAGTTCAGCGGGGGGCCGGTTGCTGAAGATGTAAATCAAATGTCCCCTATGCACAAAGCACTCCCCCCGCCCTACAAATGAGGCAGGGACTGAGTTGCCCGACTCATATACCAGCCCCCACGAGCTCATTGGCAAGACAAGCGTGCAATAGCTGTAACCAAGGGGGCAGGGCGTGGCGGAGGGCCGGTCGAAGCCAGGGCGGGCAGCCGAGGCTCCGTGCAGCCACGCCGAGCGCTGGAGAGGTGCTGGATTGCAGTCCACGGTGGGGCACACCTTCCAGGTGGAAGGAACCATGTGATGCCCTCACTTCTCTGTTTTCTGGTCCCTTTCTGGTCTAATCGGGGGAGTCCCCAAGTCACAGCTGATCCTGTCTCCTGCATCTCGCCCTGCCCCCGCTCCCCCCATTCCATCCTGTTCTTGCTGTTGAACATCCTCACTGTCCTCCATGCAGCTCCCCTTCTCTGAGTTTACAAATGGGCCTCTGAGGAAGTTTCCACTTGGACAAAAAGACGTTGATTCTTTTAAAACAACTATTCTCTGTGCACGGGTGAACTGTGAGTCCTCGGAGTGTCTTTAGGCTCTGGACTCCAAGGGAGAGGGGTCCCGCCCCAGCCCTTGCTCTCCTTTGCTGTCACAGGGGCTCCTTCTTGCCTCTCTCTGTTTTGAGATCATCTTTCCTTCAATTCCCACCCCCCACCCCGCAGCCCCACTCGGTGGATCCAGAAGGTACTTTTTCACAAAGAACTCAGACCAGGCTGTCCCCAGGAACAGGTCCAAGGCAGTTGTCGGCAGGATACTCCTTGGGACCAGAGCAGGGGAAGAGGCCACCCGGGGTCAAGGAGACCCTGGGGTTACAAAGAAGCCAGTTCACCATCCTCAGCCTCATTGTTGTTGTTTTTCTGGTTTTATTTGTGCCCCGACTGGAAAGTGGGCTCGGGTCTGTCACCTGGCCTGCAGAAAGACAACTGACCGCAAGGGGGCAACAGGAGGCAAAGCTTTGCCTGAAATAACTCCTGATTGCAGCCCCCTCCGACAAGTCAGATCACAGAATCCTAGGAAGAGAAGGACCCGGTGCTCCTGTCCCCAGCCGACATCCCAGAGACAGAAGCCACGAGGCCCCGGCTGGTCAGGAGAGTGAGACAGAACTAGAATTCAAAGACCCTAACTCCCCCACACCTGAGTTGGGCTTGCAGAGAGCAGTCTTGGGGGAAGGGAGTCCTTAACTCCCCATCCCCCATCCTTCTTAGCATGTATGCTGTGGGGTGCCCTGGTGGCTCACGGAGCTCCCCTCTAATGGAGGAGTCAGGACTGACCGAGCCACCAAGTGGTCAACTGGGAGAACAATGCCGTCATAGCAGCCTGCCCTACGGTCCCCAAGGGCCAGAGGCATCAGAGCAGGAGAGAGAACCAGGGGATGGGCAGCCATTCTTGGGGAAGGCCTCCTGGAGGCCAGGCTCATCCCAGAGACCCCCTCAGCTCCCCTACTTGGGCCCCTCTCACCGGGGCCTTCCCTCGCCCTCACATGTGGTCTGAGGTATGCCCCTCTCAGCCTCAGTTTCCCTGCCTGGACAGGGCAGGACCAGGTAGGTGTTCTGTGGTGCCCTTGTGGTGTTGACAGGCTGGGAGGACAGAGCACGCTGGCCCAGAGTGAGGTACAAAGAGAGAGACTTTAATCGGGGCTCTTTCCTGCCATGGTTCCAGACCAGAAAAGAGGACAGGGGTCTTCTCTGTCCTTGTAGGGCCTTGGCCGGACTCTGGCAGCTCGTGTTTGGGATAGTGAACTGAGGCTGGAAGTCTCCAAATGGTCCAGGCAGAAATCAGGACTACTGAGGCACAGGGTTCATGACCCTCTGCAGATAACTGATTGTCTTCTTCACCCTCGCGTCCTTGGGGTTGGAACAGATGGACTTGCCATGGAGGGTGAGAAACCTACACAAGAGGGAAGAAACCCATCAGGGGCTGGGATCAGCCTTGGTCCGCACCCATCAGGATGCTGAAGCCTCACGAAGAGCAAGAACTTGCCTGAAGCCACATAGCACATCAGTGACAGATCGGGGACACCAGACTCTGTCCTCAGTGATTCTGGACCTCCCCAAGGTCCCTGCCAGTCCTCGCCCTCCCAGGGAGCCAGCACTGCAAGGCCTCTGTCCCTCTACTGCCCATGCCCACCTAGGGCCTAGGGATTAGGGGTACACAGGAGGGGCCCGGCTCAGACCAAGCCATGGGAAGTGACCACATTGGCTTCGGACTGCCCGTGTGACATGGGGCTGCTCTGTCTCTCTCAGGGCCTCGGTTTCCCCATAAATCAATGAAGAGTTGAACCTCACAGGCTGGGGCCTTTTGGGTCTCACAATGTGGGGTGCAGGGGCTTCCCTGAGGAGCAGGGCCTGGTGGGAAGGGGACCACAAAGGCCTTGCTCTCTCCTCTCCCCAGTGACCCTTCTGGGAGCTCCGGGGTCTGTCTGCTCCCTGACTCAGCTCCCAGGAGCAAGGGGGTGGGGGGGCGGGGGCCAGGGCACACTTACACGATGGCATCCTTGGGACACTCCGCTGAGGTCTTGTACCACCCTGTCAGCCTTCTGAGCGGGATGGCCCCTTTGAAGTACTCTAGGCAGCACTCCCGGCCCACGTTGGTGGCTCGCGCTGTGGAGAGAGGAGGCAGGAGCAGGTGTGTCTGTGAGTGCCTGTGGGGGGCGTGGGGGGGTCCACGGCTGTGGAGGGGGAGTCTGAGTGTGCATGTCCCCTCAGGAAGTCCCCTCAGTGGGCGGTGGGTGTGCTCCCCTCAGGGGGTCTGTGGGTGGGGGAGTCTCTTGCTAGTGGCATCTTGTGAGTGTGTCTGTGTGCGTCAGTATGTGCACACTTGTGTGCGTGTGGCCTCTGTGCTTTGGGGATCCCTGTGTGCTCATGTGTCTCTCTGTGCCTACATCTGTGTGTCTGGGAGGGGTCGTGTGTGCACGTCTCTGTGTGTGGCTGTGAATGCGTGTCTCTGCATGTCTGTGTGTGTGTATCTGCGTGTACACATTTGTGTGTGAGGTCTGTGTGTGCTGCGGGGGGGCCTGGGTGTTTGTGTGCGTGTGCAGGCATGCCTCCGTGTTTAGGGGAGTCTGTGCGTGTATATCGGTGTGCGTCTGTGTGTTGTCCATGTGTGTCTGCGTGAGTGTAATCTGTGCGTGCACAGGCTCAAATGCCAGCCCCGAACCCCCCAGGAATTGCCTCCGGGCCAGGCTCTGGGCTGAGCCTCTGCCTGCAGGGGCCCCTCGGCTCTCCGCAGTGCACCTGGGGACAAGTGCTGTCACTCCCCCATTTTCCAGATGATTACGTGGAAGCCCAAGGCGTGAAGACACTTCCCTAGGGCTTGGCTTCCTTATCTTTGCACAAGAAAAAGTATCCAACGCTTGAAAACAGGCAGACCAACAGCGTGTGGCTTTAATTAATGCCACGCTAGAATATTCTCTAGAAGCCCCCAGCTGTCCTCCAGCCACCTCACGGGCATCCCTTGGTTTGACTAACCCACAAAGCTGCCCGGGCCGGTGTTTCACAGAAGGGAGAATAAACGTGCAGTCACCGACAAAGGCTGGGCGCCAGCCAGCTGTGCTCCCGCATCCCATCTTCATCCTTCCTCCGCCAACTGCATATAACCTCTCCCTTGTCACATGCTCTGGGAACCAGCTGCCTTCGTGCTGATTCCCTCCGTGTAGACCCGTCACTAAAACAGATGCTAACCGATACTTCTAAGAAGTGGTCATTTTCCACTGTGAAAACAGCTCCGGTCATTGCCCCACAACCGCTGCGGCAAGAGACGTGCCAGAGCTTTGCTCCTCCCAAGCCGATCCCCATGCTCAGGGGGCTGCATCCTGCTCCCCATCCTCCCTATCCTCCTCCTCCTCCTTTTCCTTTGATTGCTTCCCTCAAAATCCTAGCTGCCCCCAGCCTCCCCCTTCTGCAGGAATAGGTGGACTGTACCTAATGCATAAATAGTGGGTGTTGCTGCTATGATCTCGATGCCCCCATCCCTCCTGTCCCAGAGCACCTTCCTCAGCCACCCTCCTCTGCCCTCACCTGCATGGGTGAGCTGCAGAGAAGCCCCCAGGAGGAGCGTGACCAGCAGCAGCATCCTCAGGGACATCATGGTGCCAGGAGCCCAGGAGAGGATCTGTGTGTGGGTCCCTCTGCTCCAGGGAAAGCGAGGATGACAGCCAAGTGTGGAGGTGACCTATTTAACCTATTTGGGGACCTTGCCCCACCTCCCCGTCACCTCCCACCACATGCCTCCCTACACCAGTGGAGTTTGAAGAATTGAGATGATTCAGCACAAATGTGGTCTTGGAATGTTTGTGGCTTTCCAGAGAATGGGCACTCAACTGAGGACAGAGGTGGGGTATGTGTGTCCGGGGGCTACAATGACATACTTCTCCTTTCACAGGGGACATTTCTTGGTTCCTCTATTAGCAGAACTGAGAAGCCTCTCTCCTAAACCAAGCCAGCCTCTGCCCTGAGGCTGGTGAGCCTCCTTCAAGTGCGGTATCCTGTATGTGGGGACAGACAGCCAGGCAGGAGCCAAGAGGGGCTGCTTAGGCACCTGAGACCCAGGCCTGGAGGAGCTTCCGCCTCTGCCTCCAGGAAGGCCTCCTGGGAGGAAGGGGGGTCTGCAGGCTGCATGGGCACAGGGGTGTCTTCACAGGGAGTGCCCCCGCTCCCTCTCATTCTGAGAAGGACCTGGGACCCACATGACTTTGGTCGTGGGGGCTTCCCCAGGCTGGGCCCTGAACCACAGGAGACCCGAGCCTGACAGGTTTTAATCACCATTTGATCCAAATGGGCACCTCTGCCGGTGGGAAGCCCAGTTCCGCCACATGGGGCACCCACCTTGGGTTGCAGAACAGAACGCAAGGGTCTGTGAGGACCTGGTCTTCAGTGGACACGTGGTCAGGCCCCAGCATGAGCCAGACCCTGAACGGACTTTCCATCCGCCCCGTGGGCCACAGCATCCCTGCATCGGGCCACTCCCCCAGCCACCAGAGAAAGTGGCCAATTGCCTAAGGCTCCCCTGGGCCAGACGGTGGGAGTCCCTTAACCAGGAGGAGAGTCCTGTGCCCACTTCCAGGTGGATGGCCTCTCCGCAGATGACCCCAGACCTTGGTTCTGACGTGTGGGATCCGGGCCAGGCTCCACTTGTCCCGAGTGACCAGGAGCAGCTGAGATGAGGTCCCTGCCACACGGCGTCAGGTGCACGGGGCCCTCTTGGCACAGCGACTCGGGTTAACCTGGAGCTGTCATTACATTTTCATCAGCGGTGATGTAACAACAGCAGGCGCTGTTTGTTGAAACCCAGCCCCACCAAGGGAGATGCTCAGACTGTCACCTTGCCTACCGCTCCTCACAGGTAGGCTTCCTGTGAAAGGAAGCCATGGTCAAGGTCGTGGGAGGGCAAGGCCAGCGCTCCTCCTTGTCCCCCAGGCCCACCTTGGCAGGCGGGGACTGCTTTGCTTCCTGGTGGAGGGAGTGTCCCGTCTATGACAGAACGTCCCTCAGGCGGGATCCTCTGTCACCGTCTTGCTGTGTGACTTTGGGCAGCTCATAGACCCTCTCTGGACCCCCTTCACCACCCATGGAGGGACGTTTGGACTGTCCCAGGGGGCCCTGCCGGAATGACAGATCTGAGAAAGATGGGGTCCTCTCAGTGGATCTCACACCAGCATTTCTCTGCTTCTCATAGGATCACATCACCCACTCCTCAAGCCACAGCTAGTGGGGCTCTTTGCTCCCAGCCTGTCTGGCTGGGCTGTTCTTCCTGTTGGGACAGGCTGCCATTTGTACGTGCGATGGAGGGGAGAAGGGACGGGGTGTTCCGCCTTTCTTCCTGGCATCTTTCATGGCAGCTTCCTGCAGAAAGTGGGGGTAACCCCCACCCCAAACAGAGGCACCAGGCAGGCCCTGTCCTGCGGAGCTGGAGGAAGCCGGTCTGGGCTGGAGAAGGGGTGCCAGTGCCCTTGGTGGCTGTGCCCAGGAAAGAGCAGCTCTGGCCTGGAGACAGCGCCTTGGGCCCAGAGAAAATGCCCAACAACCTGAGGTGCTTGGGGGGCCGGGGGCAGAGGAGGTGCAGAGGACGTCTCGCTGATGCTGCCCCTCGCGCGCAGAGTGTCTCCTGACCCTCTCTTTTCTCCATGCCCTCTGCCCAGTGGCATCTCCACCCACCACAGAGGCCACGGGGTGCTCTTCTGTGCTGGACAACAGGGGACTGTTTTGATGACAATCAGCAGCTTTATTACTGGTGAGGCCACCCCAGCCCCCACTGCCGGGGAAACCCCCTGAGTGGGGTTTGAGTCCCCCTTGTTCTTCCACAGACTCAGAATTTTTCTCCAGAAGGACCCAAATTCCCCTGTCCCTTCTAAGGAATTAGTTGTGACTGCAGGAGCAGAAGGTTCTGGACTAGCCCCAGGCTGGTGCAGGATGCCTGGCAAGAGAGGGATCAGAGCAGCAAACCTGCCAGCGAGCACCTGCTGCGTGTCAGGTGCGTGCCAAGGGCCGTGGGAGGGTGCGCAGCGGCTGGGAGGGGGACGAGGCCTGGCCCCAACACAGGAAGTGCAGGTGAGATAAAGGGCCCTACAGAGCAGGGAGAGGGTGCTTCTGGCTGAGAAACCTTGGAGGGCTTCGTGGAGGCGGTGGTCAGTGAGCTGGGCCTTCTGGCTGGGAGGATTCACACCAAGAGAAGAAGAGGAAGGGGGCGCCTGGGTGGCTTAGTCGGTTGAGGTCCAACTTGGGTTCCGGTCATGATCCTACAGTCTGTGAGTTCAAGCCCTACGTTGGGCTCTGTGCTGACAGCTCAGAGCCTGGAGCCTGCTTCAGATTCTGTGCCTCTCTTTCTCTCTCTCTCAAGAATAAAGAAACATTTTTTAAAAAATTTTAAGAAAAGAGAGAGAAGGTAGAGAGGGCATTTCACATGAGGGAAGCACTTGGCACGGGTGCAGAGGAGGGTGCAGAGAGAAACGAGAGTAACAGCACAGAACTCTGTTGGGGGAAATGGTCCCGATGTGACATGGAGACCGTAAAACAGGAGACATGTCTACCGCGGTGTGTACCACCTGCACACAGGAGGCTTTCAACGAGGCTTGACTGGGGAAGAGGCGACAGGAGATGAGGACAAGGAGGTGAGCCGGAGCTGGAGTCTGGGGAGAAACCGTGGGCCACAGAGCAGCCTCTCCACCTCACTTTGGAGGGGCAGCACGGACCAGGGACATTTTGGAGGTGGTTTCCTTGCAGGGATTAAGTGGCTTAGCCCTCCTCAGTTCTCCCAGCTATGAAATGGATTCCAAGGGACCTTCCAGATGGAATGTCCTGGAGTCTGTAACTATGCTAAGAGCCTTGAGAGACCTTTATGGTGCTGTGCAGACTCTAGAGCTGGAGGAGGCGGTGGTGAGGCAGAGTTCTATGGAGGGTGGCAGCGGAGAGGGGGCTGGAGGAAGGGCGAGGGCACAGGCGGAGATGCAGATGAGATGCAGGCCCAGGAGGACCCCAGAGTTAAAGGGGAATTGGACCTGAGTGGGAGGGAAAAGCCAGGGTGGCTGCCTGTCCCAACCCCTCTGACTCAAGCTGGCTAGACACACCGCTTGTACACCCGCACCCTCCCTGCCCCAGCCCGCAAACCACTGCCACAGGGAGTCCCTTGGGGAGCAGAGAGGATCAACATTTCCCCACTTTAGCTTGAAGGGGCTGCACCGGCCAGGTTCCGGGTCCCTCACCCTGAAAGGGAGGGAGGAAGGGCTCCCTCACCCACCTCTGAGTCTGCTATGGGCTGGATTCTGTTTTCACAACCCCAAGAACTTAGCCTCAAGCCATTGAACAGGGATCAGGTTTCTGAGGTGGAAGCTCTTTATCATCTTCGACTCTCACATGACAGTTGTCACTGGGGTAGCAGGAGTTGTCACTGAGGTGGCAGCCCCATGTCAGCAGAGGCTCCGGGAGATGCAATGACTTGCCTGGAGCATCCCAGTAAAGATCTAGCATGTCATCCATTCAGCCTCATCCTCTGACAGCTGACTTATAATGTCTCGTCCTGCCCGTGGGGGCTGAGATGTGAGGGTCCCAAATGTTACCCCATCCCCCAATCCCAAAACGTATCCCACCGTCCCGTCCAAAGGGCCTAATGTGCTCACTGATGAGTCAGCCTTTCCCGACAGGTTGTTGGTCTGCTTGATTCCTCGGGTCAGAAACACAAGGTCATCCTTACCTTGGGCCTTCCTTCCCGTCTCATGGTCAACAGAGAAGAGCTGTTCAGCCAGCCAGCTGGATGTATCTTGATTCAATCTCCTTCTCCCTAACCACATGCCCACCCCACCATCTCTCTGCTGAACCACAGCCCCACACTCACCTCCCAGCTCCCACACTTAGCCCTCCAGTCCACCCTCCTCTCTAAAGCCCAGACATCTTTCCAGAACACAAATCTGAGCAAGGCTCTCCCCTCTCAAAATCTTTCCACACCTCCCCATTGCCCCCAGGATGAAGTCCAGATTCTCACTAACTTTTCCAGACTCAACTTTTGCCCCCAGCCCCACCGCCCACCCCATTACTTTAACTTAGCCACATGGACCTTCTTTCAGTTCCTTGAAAATGCCTGGCTCTCATTGACACCCAAGCCTTTGTACAGGCTCTTCCCCCTGTCTGGAACACTCTCTCCTGCTCCCCCACACCCCACTTCCCACTTCCTTACACTCCTACCCTCCTTAGATCACAGCTTAAATACCCACTTCCTTCCTTCGGCCCCCACCTTCCTCTGTGTCCTCACAGGTCACTGGCTTCTCTATCATATTTTCGTCACATTGTACTGTGATTACTGGTTTGTTTCCAGTCTTACATGGAAGATTGTGAACTCCTTGAAAACAGGATCTCTTCTGTTGTTCCAACTTGTAGCTCCAGGTCTTAGCACCCAGTAGGTGCTCAATAAAATATGTTTATTGAATGGATAAGAGGTGGCTGGTTAGATGGATGGATGGGTGAATGAATGGATGGATGATGGTTGATGAAGGATGGATGGATGGATGGATGGATGGATGGATGAATAGGTTGGTGGATGAATGGATGGTGGACGCTTACAAATTTCTGAACTATAGCTTGGGCACAGCTTCCAATCTATCTCAGGGGCACCTTCACTCCAGAATGAATAATTTTTTGGTCCAGTGTGTCCCACCAGTTCATGAGACACACCTGAATTCTCCTGTCATGAATGAGGCAGAAGAATACAACCAAGGCACTCATTGACTCTTTCCCATCTAGTTTACAGCTTCCTTGTGGGTTGTAGCCATTTCCTGCCTCTTGTCAAACCTAAATTTCTTTGTGTTCTCCCTTTCCATGGTCCCCTTCCCCTCAGCTGACGATATGATCAGAGGTCTCTGCTTCTATAAAGCTTCTCCTTGATCCCCAACATGCTTTCCTCCTATTTCTTCTTTTATTCATGACCAAACTTCTCCCGTGTGTGGTCTACACCTCCCACTACCATTTCCTCTCTGCTCATGTGTGATTTAATTCTTAGCACTAAGGCCCTCACACTCTGGGGAAGCCACTTTCTCTGGGCCTTTCAACCACCCATGGCCACTCTTTGAACTTCCCATCCCCTCATAAAGGGATGGGTAACCACTGCAATGTGGGGCAGTGGTTACCCGCAGGTGCTCTGGAAGCATTCTCTGAAGTCCTGGGTCCCAGCCCCCTTCCACCTGTTTCTGACTGTGTGACCAAGAGCGAGTCTATGAACCTCACTGTCTTCATCTGAAGAGTGGGTGTGTTGATAGCTGCCCCCTTATGATATTTCTGGAAAAATGAACAGATGATTTAGGCAATCTTCCTGGTCCCCAGCTTGTTCGATGTCTCCTTGTCATTGCTGGGAACCATTTGCCTTTGTGACAATCCTCTCCACTGGGATTCGGGCTGGGGTTCCTCCCTGAGCTCTCTCTATGGGCTCCTCTTCTTAATAACATCTCTGAGCTTTCACCACAGGCTGGACAGGGTTCTCAGCGATTACATCTATTAGTTTACTTTGTTCTCATAACAATCCTAGGAGGTAAGAGCTATATTATCTACATTTCACAGATGAGGAAATTGGGCACCAACGACAGTGGTTAAGAAACTGGTGCAAGGGCACACAGGGCTAGAAGCATGAAGCATGCCTGGGGCTCCGTCCTAAGCTTCGTTTTGTCTCAAGCAACCCTCTTTTCCTCCTTCATGTCATTCATTCAGGCCTTTTACCTTAAGATGGATGTTTTCTAAACCTACCAGCCCCAACCAGTTCTGATCAAAGACACCCACCTGAACCCCACCCCATCCTCTGGCCTCCCCTTGCCTGCCGTCAGATACCTTAGCTCTCTCTCCTGTACCCTGGCCACTCTAGACTTGTGGGGCCCTGAAAAAAAATCTGTTCCTCTGTGGTTCACTCAGCCCAAGAACAAGAAAGGCAGGATCAAGTTCCTCTTGACCAACTTCCTTTTTCGTTTTTTTGTTCAGGCTGGCGTCATTCCCCACCTCTCATCTGTCCCACTGGTCTGAAATTTTGCCATTGACTCATTTCTCACCTTCAGCCCCTATGTTGCATCAAGCACCGCCTCTGCCAGCCATGTCTGGTGGTGCTCAGGTTCCTCTCTCCCTCCTCATTCCCGCTGGCTCAACCTGGATCCTTCACACCTGGGCAGTGTCAACAACCTCCAGACCGATTTCCTCCTCCCTGGTCCTCCTGCATGGCCATGCCTGAGGAGTCTTTGTCCAGGGTTGCTCTGACTACATATAGCATATAGCCCTTGAGAACCATCAATGTCTCCCTGTTCCCTGCCCCTCAAAAGTCTTCAGGCCAGTCTTTAAGCGCCGCCATCGCTCCCGATCAGTCTCACCTCAAGGATTCCCATGAGATTGGGTGTGTGGCCTCACTAGGTAGCTTGCTTTGCTATGTCCCCATCTTTTCTGGATCACTCCCCTCCCTGAACCAAATTATATCCACTTTTCATATATGACATGCCATAAAATATTAAACAAGGGACGCCCTTGGTCAGGGAAAAGACCCTTGGTCAGAGACCTTGGGTTTGAATCAGCTCTGCCATCAGTGAGACTTGGAGCAAGTCGTGTCTCTCTGAGCCTCAGTTTCCACACCTACAAAATGAAAATAATAATAGTAAGTATGTTATTAGACGGTTTTGGTTCATATCGACTGCCTTAGTGCATGTGCCTGGCAAATAGTACATGTTCCTAACTTTAAATATCATCTCTATGCCAGAGGCTCCCAAATTTCTCCTGCAGACTCCAGGCTTGTATGTCAGCTGCCTACTGAGTGTGTTGAACGGGCATCTCAGACCCATCAAGTCCAAAGCCGAATTCTCAATTCCCATCCACCCCCACACGTGCTCCTCCCGTTCTTTCCCAGCCCCTTCCTTCCCGTTACTTGGACCAGAAACCTGGGCACCATCCTGACGCCTCTTTCCTCTCACCCCCTACTTCCCATCTGTCAGCCGATCTCCTGGCTCTGCCTGCAGAATTCAACCGGAGCCCCCCATCCCTCCCCTGGATCCCTCCGCTGGCTCCGGGCAGTGTTCCTGCCTCCGTCCTTGCCTGCTATGCTCTATTCTCAGCACAGTAGCCACATGAATGAGACTCTCCTCTGCTCAGGCCATCCCCTGGCTCTCCCTTTCGCTCAGAGGAAAAGCCAAAGAGTCTACAGCAGCCGTGACGCCTCACCTGGCTTTCCGTTGCTCCGGCCTCACTGGCCACTTTCATGTTCCAAATGTGCCCGACATTCTCCCTCCTTAGGATACTTCAGCTGACTATTCTCTCAGCCTGGAATATTCTTTCCCCACTGCATGCATGACTCACTCCTTCACCTCCTTCAATCTTTGTTTAAATGTCATCTTTCAGTGAGGCCTATCTTATTTAAAACTGCAACCCACCCCACCTCTTTCTCTGCTCCCTTTCTTTCTTTCTTTCTTTCTTTCTTTCTTTCTTTCTTTCTTTCTTTCTCTCTCTCTCTCTTTCTTTCTTTCCTTCTTTCCTTCCTTCTTTCTTTCTTTCTTTCTTTCTCTCTCTCTCTCTCTCTTTCTTTCTTTCTTTCTTTCACCTCAATGCTCGCCACCCCCAATCACTACGCCATTGACTCACTTGCTACACCTGCTGTCTGTTGCCTGCCTCCCCCCTCCATCCCCACTGGAATGTAAGTTCCATAGGACAGAAGCCCTGTCTCTTTTATGCAACGAAGTGTATCCCATGGCACGTGGTAGGCCCTCAATATATACTTGTTGAATTCAGTGAATGAATGGATAAATGGCTGGTATTATTCCCAAAGCCAAGTACATAAACACTTCTCAATGGAGTCTGGCTCTTACTGCGGACTTGTCTCAGTCTCTCTCGTGCCCGAGCCTTAGCTCTCCATCTGGGCTCCTCCCTCAGCCCTGTAAATCAATTACTTTCATTCATTGCTCGAATCCAACTCTCTCCTTCCAGGGAAATTTTGTTCCTGGTTCCGGGTTATCTCACAGACAGACCTTTGGTCCCCAGACAGCACTGGGACAATCCAGGGCTGTGCGGCCAAGTGATGAATTCAAGGCTCGCTCCTCAGGGTGCAATGATGGACCCTCCTTTAGAAGTTAGAGGCCTGCTGCAGCCTGCTCTGAACCTGGCAGGCTGCTTGGGGTGGGGCGGGGGAGGAGAAAATCTTTCCCACTAAATGGGACCCTCTCTGCTCTCAAGGATGGTTTGTTCAACATGAGGGTCAACTCCAAGAGCCCAGCCTCGGGGAAGAACACACGTTCCGGAAGGCACCTTTTCTGTGGATCTTGGTGGATCTGGCCCCTTTGAAAGGCGAAAGATCTCCCTGCCTTCCTGTCCAATCTCAGCCACGGCAAATAAGGCAGCAATATTTGACCATTTGACACATGGCACATTCCTACCTGGATCCTGGCTCCCTCGAGAGGAGCTGAAGGTGTGGAGGGTGTGTCCACTTCTGAGCAAAGTCCAACCCTGGGAAGCATGTCCCTCTAGAGAGAAGGAAGTCCTGTTCTCTTTCTGGAGAGAAGCAGGCACCTCAGCAGCCCTCTGGGCCGGGCCAGACACGCTGTGACTTGTCGTTCCACAGACAGGTTCTTTCTCCTCAATCCCACTTGGCTTAACAAAGGTCCTCCCTCCTTCCTGCTTTGCCTGAGCTTCCCACATACAGCTCTCTGGACTCATTGCTCGCCCCCATCCCACCCCACCCCCGCATTAAAACTAAACTATCTAATCTAGCTCCAAAAATAATTTGGTGTTTTGATTAGTATCACTTTCAGTCTATAGGCCTTCTTAGGGAGCTGTCTTTCCCATTGGTTTCCCATCTACTCCTTGAGGTCTTTCTCAGCGGCTCCTCATTCCAGACCCCACCTGGGCTGCAGGCTGGGGAGCTGGGGAGCGTGGTGACTGGATCTGTCTGTTGTCAGAGGTCAGGTTCATTAAGGCTGTGCTCCCAGGGGAGGCACGAAGAGCGGGGGTAATGAAGGCAGGCCAGAGACTGAAGCCCAGCAAAGGTGTTGACCTCAGGCAAGTCCTAGGGGCAGCTCCCTCCTGCCCCCACAGGGGATCTAGAGTGTCACTTAGAAATAAAAGCAGCTGAAGGGGATGGGCGCTGGGTGGGGCACACACAGGTACCCACCCCTGCGTTCAGGGGCCCATCACTGAGGCCCTGCGTGCCTCTCCGACTCTATCCCTCTACAGACTAACAGAAACGGAATTGGGCATCCATTTGTCCCAAGTGTTTCTTCCTTTTACTAACGCACTCGTGTGTGTCCTTAAACAATGTATAGTATTGTTTATACCGGGTTTTCAGCTTTATATTAATATCACCGTAGAGTATCTGTACTTTCACATCTTGCAGTATTGAACTTGAGAGTCATGTGTGTTGACAGGAGCCCGTGTATTTCTTTCTTTTTCACCAGTTATGCAGTTCCATACAATGACTGTGCCAGACTACAGTTTGCTTTAAAAAAATAAAAAGTGGGGTCCGCAGAGTGGGGCTGCCTGCTGGCCTAGTCACTTACTAGCTATGTGCCTTCGGGTAAACTCCTTAACATCTCTGCGCCTTGGCACTTCCATCTAGAAAATGGAGCTCAGATTAGTAGGCCCCAGAGCTGGGGCAGGGACTACGTGAGAAATTTCCTTCAAAAGTTCACAGTGGTGTGTGATTGGGACACGGAAGAAGAAGGCTGGTATCTTATTCATCTCTGGAAATAATTGAATGGCTCCTCCCTCTGCCCTTGTTTCCCTGCAGGGACCCACGGCTTCTGCCCCTGACACCTGGGGAGGGGACCCTAGGCTATCTAGCTGGCATTTCAGTGCCCCTGTGCACAGGACTCCAATTCCATCCATCCGATGATGGTCATGACAACATATACACACTGGGAAACGGGCTGCACAGGTACAGATTAGGAGTGGGGGCTGGGGAGGAGAAAGGGAGACCCAGGAAGATGTCTACATGGGGAAATGCTCCCACTCTCCAAGACTCCGAGATCTCAAGGCTGCTAGACTCCGGCTCTGCCTGCTCACTCCTGGAGAACTTGGGCCACATTCAGGGCCTTGACCCAGGCCAGGCTTCCTGGTTCTCCTGACTGAGGCTGGGGAGCAATTTCTTGACCAAGCTGTGATGGTGGAGGGTCACGGGGGCTCGAGAGCAACTTGGACACACCTTCACAGATGGCCCCTTTCAGTCTCTGACATCTCTTTGAGGCAATTAAATGTTTTTTTTGCTTGGAAGTGCCTCGAAATGCAGCTCCGCACTTGGATGGGTGGCTTTCTATAAATCAGAAAGGCATGTGGTGCCAGCACCAGGTCAGAAAGTGCCAACAGAACACAGATGGTAGTGGCCCTTCCCCTCTTTTACTTCTTCCAAGACCTGTGGTTAGTCACTGGGGTGCAAAAGGGAACAAGACACACAGATGCCCGCCCTCACAGATCTTACAGAAGCTCACAGATCTTACAGATCTTACAGTGAAACCAGAAAGCACAGCCAGGTCATGTGAGGCTTACCATGGGTGCAGGTACAGTGAGGACCCATAGCAGGGAAGCTTTGTGAAACTAAGAAGTCAAGGAAGGCCTCCTGGAGGAAGCAACATCTAAGCTGAGACCAAAGGATGAGTAGGAGTTGCCAGAGGAACAGTGAAGAGGGATGTTATTCCAAGCATGAGGAATGGCCAGTACGGTGACTCAGAGGTGTGAACGAGAAGTATGACTTGAAGATATAAGAAAACATGTGGTCAAAGGTGGTGTTGGTGGGGGAGTAAGCAAGATGGAGGGAAGAGCAGCAAAATAGATGAGGTTGGGGTCGGTGTGCCAACTCAAGTCTTCTGGGAAGACAAAGACACAGATCATGCCCTTGGCCCCTAGGACCATGCAGAAGAGCCCGAGTCCTACGCCAACAGGCCCACGCTACTCTCACTGGGCTTTTGGCCTTCACAGGTCCATGAAAGACTGGCTGATGCAGCTGGTACTCAGTAATGTTAATACTGTCTCCATCTACTTCCCGTCTGCTGGCGTGATGGCCTGCACATCTGAGCCGTAGAACTCCCAAGCCTCAATGTATCTCAGAGAAACCACAAAACCCTTCTTCCCAACTCTGCTTAGTGAGAATTCCAGATAAATCCAGACAGCTGGCTACCATTGATCCCATCTGCAAAGAAAGCAAATGAAGAGTGGAGAGCTAGTAGCAGAAAGCCCATTTATCCCCCTTAAAGGAATGTTTTCAAGCCGTTAACACCATCATGAGACTTTTGACATCATCCCTATTTGTCAAGTAAAGTATTTCTTTTTTTCTTTTTTTCTTTTTTAACATTTATTCATTCTTGAGAGACAGAGACACAGAGCATGTATGGGGGAGGGGCAGGGAGAGAGAGGCATACACAGACTGCGAAGCAGGCTCCAGGCTCTGAGCTGTCAGCACAGAGCCTGATGCGGGGCTCGAACCACAAACCATGAGATCATGACCTGAGCTGAAGTCAGATGCTTAGCCCACTGAGCCAGCCAGGTTATGTTGCAATAACTTTCCGTGGCTAAAAACCACAGAGGTTTGTTTCTTCTGCAAAGATCAGTGGGGCTGGAGGTTCTGG
The DNA here is from genome assembly GCA_017311185.1 of Proteles cristata cristata. Taxonomy (NCBI): domain Eukaryota; kingdom Metazoa; phylum Chordata; class Mammalia; order Carnivora; family Hyaenidae; genus Proteles; species Proteles cristata. The sequence goes on from JAESUZ010003864.1 coordinate 700,204, forward strand.
AGCCATCTTTGCTCTGAGACCCTAGGTAACCAAGTCATCGTTTTCTGGAATGCTGCCAGGTGCTGGGTCAGAAGCACTGAAAGTTCTGAAGAATCTCTCATCAGAAATTCAATATTTGAATCTTGTGTTACACATCATTTCCACTCGCTAGTTTCACTGGCCCAAACTGCTCATTTGACCACCATAAATCCCAAGGGGGCAGGAAGAACAGCCCTCTTACATGCCCGGGGCGGGGGTGGAGGGTAGCAAGCCAGAAATAGGCAAGGAGACTGACTACTGCAGTCTCCTAGGACTTGAAACTAACAAACTTCTCTTTCTGTCTAAGTCTGAGATTGAGATGTCTTTGCTCATCTGCTATCAATTTAGTTGGGATTCATGAGTTTTGACCTTATCAGGTTCAAAAGCAATGTTTAGGAGAAAAGTTACGTCAACTTGAACAGCACCTATTCGCTTAGAGAAAAAATTATGCAAATTACAAATGATTCTTGTCCGCATAAAGGCACCATAACATTTCTTTACCCTACTTTAACTGAAAACCAAGAAGACTGCATTTCTTAATAGATAATCTTATCATTCCACAGTCTTGTTTGGGTATCCTGTAACCAAAGTGAATAGAAATAGGATTTTTCAAACCCTTTGGAAACATCTACTGCATAATCATAAGTTCTATTACCAAGAGCTCACTGTGTATAATGGAGAAAACTGAGGTTAAGCAACTTGCCCAAAGTCATGTGGCCAGAAATCTCCATGCTACATTCTCTCCTCTATTGGTTAAAAAAAAAAAATGCTCATTACAAATAAATTCTATCCTGTCCTTTGGGGGTAAGAGATTCCTTGAATTTAAGAAAGGGGCATCTCTTCCACCAGTTTGATGAGATTAAGATCTTTCATGGGTCCGACCACTGAAGTTTGCAGTCAGTTTAAGAAAGCTAGCCTGGCACCAGATCTTTTCTTAAATCACAGCAGCTGGAATATTCTTTATCCGGGAAAGCACATGACTGTGCAGAAGTGAATGGGACATGGGTGGTCTCCTGAGCTCTTGCACACACAGGACAGCACAGCATGTGTGTGCACACACACACTCACACACATGGGCACAGCTTCCAAAAGCCTATTTATTCAGCCTCACTCTGGAAATTCCCAGCCATTCATTTCTTTGTTTTTCTGCCTGGCCTCACCCATTTGGGGAATGTACAGAGGACACAGGGGAGAGAAGGGACTAATAGCAAAGGGCAGAGAGTGAGAAGGCTGTGAGTGGCTACTGCCCTTGGGACCCTGCGAGCCTTGGTGGGGGATGGAGTGGGCTGGCCTTGGGCAGGGGTGGAGGCAAGCAAGGGGGGGGGGGGCTCCAAAACTTTGGCTAGGTGCCAAATCCCTAATTTGGAGGGCAGTGCAGGGCAGAGGGGGGCAGGCAGGGGAGGAAGGGGTAAGGACAGCAGCTTAAAGGTGCTTGTACCCCTGGAGTCTGGATCCAGTGGCTCTGAAGTGGGGGTCCGGTGTCTGTACTTTTAAGAATCCATGGCTCAGGGGGCCTGGGTAGCTGGCCCAGTTAAGAGCCCAACTGTTGATTTCAGCTCAGGTCATGATCTCACTGTTCATGAGTTTGAGCCCCACGCTGGGCTCTGCGCTGACAGCCGTGGAGCCTGCTTGGGATTCTGCCTCTCCTTCTCTCTCTCTGCCCATCCCCCACTCACGCTTGCTAAATAAACTTTTTTTTTAAGTTTTTTTTTTAATGTTTTATTTATTTCTAGGAGAGAGAGAGACCGCGTGAGCAGGGGAGGGGCAGAGAGAGAGGGAGTCACAGATGGAAACAGGTTCCAGGCTCTGAGCTGGCAGTCAGCACAGAGCCCGACGCGGGGCTGGAACCCACGAACCGCGAGATCATGACCTGAGCGAAAGTCGGACGCTTAACCGACTAAGCCACCCGGGCGCCCCAAAGAAACTTTTTTTTAATGTTAAAAAAATTAAAAAGAATCCGTGGCTCATACTTTCAGAGATGAAGGCTAAGTAAGATTCAAGTCCTGGAGAAAGACTGCAGGTCGTGTCCCATTTCCACCGCTTAACCTTGGCCGGATAGATAGTGCTTTGAGAGTTGTCCTTTCCTCAAGTGTGAAATGGGCACATTGTATGCAAATAACTTAGCAGGTGCTGGCAGGTGGTAAACATGAAATAAACAGTAGCTATTATTGTCTGACTACTGGACAGCCCTAGCAGAGATTTCACAGGCCTCTGAGTCTCCACCAAACTCTGGGTGAATTTGGGCACCACGTGTGCGAAAGTGTAGCGCTCTAAGTGAAAGAAAACCGAACACTCCAGAATCCCTGGGGAACTGCCCTGGACTGAGCCAGAATCCAGGTCTCTTCCACTCTCCATCCTCTGCCAGAACATTGTTGCTTAGCTAACAATGTGATCAAAAACAAAACAAATCAGGATCAAATATTTTCATTGCAAAGCCTCTGGTGGTGTTCTGATTTGCCGGAAGGATAGGGTTCTAGGGGATGGAGGCCTGTGACCTTGCCTCGGAGCTCCTCTTTGGGTGTGAAATGGGCAAAAGAGGGAGGACATGGGTTTGAGGGGGCTTGGGCAGAGCTGTGGCTCGCTGCTAAGAGACGGACCAGAATGTGCCGCGTGCACAGAGGCAGCAGCCTCATTGCCACACAGGAACCCCAGACCCACGCGTCTGTGGGGTTTGGCAGGTGGTCAAATGAAGGAAGGAGCCAGCGGGGTGTAAGAAAAGTCACGTGCCCATCGCGATCTCTCTTTCCTTGTGCCACTTTCGGTGCAGAGTTGGGCCTGGACAAAAATATCCTTGCTCTAAGAAAAACGAGAGAAGAGTGATGATAAATGGCACTCGACAAGGTCACAGGCTCCAGGGGCACGAAGGGGCTGAGGGGATGCTAGAGAACTAGGGATCTCACCCTGGCCTGCCCCATCTCAGGAGGAAGCTGCTGCTGGGGCCTGACCCACTGACGTCCTGGAGGGGCCAGGCCTTCTGAGTCACCTGAAAGAACAGGGAAGAAAAGGTTTGTGTGTGTCATTTCCTCATTTTTAAATGTTGCCTCTAATTTTTTAAAGCACTTCGTAGATATCTAATCTAAAATGTCATTGGTTGTTGAGCATTGTGCTATTTAATAAACTACTAATAAACAACAATAAAAAAAAGACCTGTCAATTAAACTATGACAGAGCCATGGATTGTAGGATAAATCCCAATTCCAAAGATGTCACAATGTAGAAAAAAAAATGTGCATCTCAGAATCCATGAAATATTGTGTAATAATGGGCTGGACTTGATCTGCGGAAATTTGTGCAGTTCCCAATCTGCACAACTGTACATGGCAGCTCTTATGATGCCATCCTGGGACACTGGACGGCTTAGGGGCCACCAGGAGGTTTGTGTTTGGGTCCTATCTGTGACCACCCAAGTCCCTTGGGAAGAAATCCCTCTTTGATCTTCATCTGGACCAGCAATGAGTCAAGGTAGCAAAGAAGAAAATGTGACCCACTTTGCTCCCATGGGTCATCAGATCACTCATGGTGCTACCAAGGCCCCTGAGATGGAGGTATAGTAGGTGTGGGGAAACACAGGAGTGGTTTTGGAAGGGAATCGGATTCCTGCCAGAGATGGGAGCCACTAGAAGTCTTACACTTGATTTTACACAGGCCCAGAGAGGTGAAGGCACTGCCCAAAGTCACACAGCGGGGCAGAGCAAAGCCAGGCCAGGGGCTCAGCCCTCCTCACCCCTACCCCTGCTGCTTCTCCTGCTGACTGGACAGGACTTCTCCTCTGCCCCAGGAAGCTGGACCCAGAGACTCTCGGCCCCTCCCTTAAGCCGTTGCCCCCAAGGCTGTCGTTGCTGAGCCTGCCCGAGAACAAGCTACTTTATTTGATTCACAAGACTTTTCAATTTTATTAATAAAATACAAAATGGCACAGACATTGGTGATAGGGTTGGAAAAGCAAAAGGATCAACCAACTCCTTCCAAAGTCCTCCCCAAATTATGCTTGTCCGTGTCCTGCTTGACGGGGGGAGGCGGGGAGACTAATCAAGTCTGTGGAAGGGGGACTAGCTGCTCCCAGCTGCCTTTTCACAAAAGCAGGCGAGCCCCGTCACGGGTGTCCCACCCCCTGAAGGCTCTCCACGCCTGGAGGAGCCCAAAAAAGTGCATTTAGACCTGCTGCCTACCTTCCGAGCCATCAGAGTGCCCCCCACTAGAGCCAGGCCCCAACATCCCGGGTCATGCGCAGCAGGGAGTGCAGGAGGGCCCCTCTCTGGGGACCAGAGCTGTGTCTGCTTCGATGAGCATCTGTCCACCCCCTAGAATGTCACCCACACCTGGGGGAAGCCTGGCCCACAGGAGGCTCCCCAGGTTCGGGGCAAGGGTCACCCTCGGGGACAATCAGAGGGAGGTGGGGAGCTGCCCCCAGGGACCCTGAGGGGTGAGGCCCGCCTGAGTCCTCAGCACCCAAAAAGGGAACCCCCGATTTTGCACCCACAACTTCCCTCCCCACAGGACGGAGTCTCTTTCGGAGGTAAACACGGAACCTCAGGTTTCAGCGGCGGCGGGTTCTGATCTCATGGAAAATGTCCCGGAATCCCTGGCCCGGCCTGTGGTGGGCTGCAGGGGGAGGGAAGACCTTGGAGTGGAGCACAGCAGTGCTGTCAGGGAGGGAGAGAGGAGGAAGGTGCCGCCAGGCCGCAGAAACAGCAAACGCAGGGGCCCGAGTCCCTCACACAGGCCAGGGGCTGTCCCCTGCAGCCTCCTCCCTTCCTTTTCCTGAGCGCCTCAGCCTCCTGGGGAGCCCGCAGGCCGAGGCACCTCCTCAGCCTGTCACACATCACTTGTGCCATCTGGGTGTCCCCGCGAGGGCTGTTCTCAAAGCCAGGCAGGGGCCTGCCCATCACATATTCCAGCCAAGTCCCCACTCAGGGGGCCCACAGAGCTGACTCCCTCCAGCCGAGCAGGACCTGAGCCATCAGATCTCCCTTTTGCACCCGCTCCAGGTCGCAGAGCCCACCGGCGTGCCGGGCTCCCCGCGGGGTGAAGACCGGCTGAGGTGTTCTGTTGTGAGGCTACACCCAGGGTCTGAGACGAAGTCGAGGGGTGGGGGGGTGTCTCTGGATCAGTGAGTGACGCCCGTCAGGGTGCAGGCTACTGTCACACATTTGCCATGACTCTTTCCTTCCACAGATGGAAAACCAGAGGTACGAATGCCTTGCTGGGGTGGTGGTGGGCCTGGGACGAGAACCCCAGCTTTCACGCTCAAGGTCAATGTCCCTCCACTGCACAGCATCGACTGAGGAGAAGACAAACAAACCAATGCCACCAGATCACTTGGTCTCCCCTTCCCACAATGCCTAACCGAGGGCAGAGCCTTCCTGGGAGCAGTCCCAGGAAACGCCACACTAGCCTCATGCAAGAGAAGTCGGGTCCCCGGCTGGGTGTGGGCTCTGTACAGGGGACAGGGGAGATAGCACCGCAGGTGGCCGGGGTGCTGGCGACTGCAGCGGGATGGAGAGACACGATGGGGTCTGAGGGGGTGGGCAGGAGAGAAGGGGCCTGGCCTGAGGCTCATTTGTGAGATGGGATGACAGTGGCACCATGGGAACCAGAGGGGCTAAGCATTTGTTCAATAAATAACTGTTCGGTGGGTCAGGGGCTGTGTCGAAGGGACCTCTCACCAGCCAGCAGCAGAAGGTTCCTGACTTGGGGACACCGGGGTGAGTTGCAGAGGCTACCACTCCTCTCCTGGGCAGGTCGGCAAAGGTCAAGAGTGGCCCCCCAGGGTATGCCCGGGAGCTGGGAGCAGGTCCTTGCGAAAGACCTTGCCTCCTTGCTCTGATCATCCCAGCTCAGGCCAGGCCCTTGGGTGAGGGTGGATGTGAGGATGGGGGACCCCAGGCAGCTGTCTGAGTTGAACAACTGGATGCAGGCAGGTGGGCCGCTCACACGGGCACCAGGACGTAGGAGTTACTGCCGCAGCTGCGGGGGACGTAGCGGAGCCCGTCTACCATGTCCCCTGCCATCTTGCGGGGGCAGCCCTGGAGGCTTTGATAGGCAAACATGGCCACCCCCAGGCAGAAGAGGAGGCCAAGGAAGGCCAACAGCCCTACCGCCTGCCTCCGGGTGGCTGCCTGGGGGTCGGGTACAGGAGTGGTGAGGGCCTCCAGCCGGCCCACAGAGGCCTCCTCCGCCTTGGGGCTCCAGCTGCCTGAGGCCACTGGCTCCCTGCTGGAAACACTTTCAGAGGAGTCAGGGACCGTGGAGAGAGGAGGCATGCTGTCAGACCCCCTGAAAGCATCCGTGTGAGCCAAAAGGGGACCCATCTCCGTGGGCCCTAGAGAGCCCCCTGTCGTGGGGTTCTGTCCCGTGCTCCACACAGACTGGTCCTCTGAGGCTGTGTGTAAAATGGTGGGGACCTGGGTAGGGAGGGCCTGGGTGGAGGGGGCCTGGGTAAGGAGGGTCTGGGTGGAGGGGGCCTGGGTAGAGGGGGCCTGGGTGGGGGGGGCCTGGGTGGAGGGGGTCTGGGTGGGGGGGGCCTGGGTGGAGGGGGTCTGGGTGGGGGAGGCCTGGGTGGGGAGCGCCTCAGAGGCCTTTCCCTCAGCCCAGAGGCCCGACCCGGGCTTGTACGCAGAACTCTGCCAGGACCCTTCGGTGGTGAGGGCAGCAGCGTTGGATGGTTCAGTTCTCTGGGACCCGGCTGGAGGCCCTCCATCTGGAGCCTTTGAGGCGGAGGGGAACCTGGTCCCCCAGGAATCAGCCACGCCCGTCGGCAGCCCTGGGGAAGTCTCCAAGGCCCTCTGTGCCTCCTGGCCACTGCTTTCCCCGGTGGCTTTGGGCTCTGTGACCGCAGACTTGTCCATTGCCCTGGCGGCCGGGGTGGTCCTGGGCTCACCCACGCCAATTTGCTTCTCGAACGTGCCACCATTTCGAAGCGGGACAACATTCTTGCGATCTAGGTGTTCCATGGCTTCCTGGACCCATTTCTCCTTTGGATCAGCACAGAAGAGTTTGTTCTGTTTGGTCCTCAAGCTACAAGGAAGGAAGACAGGGACCCAGTGATGCCCAGATGCCATGTGGGGTAGGAGCACTGCGCAAACACGCTGTGGGTAAACAGACCCGGCCAGAAATCCTGCCCCCAGCGCTTATCAGCTGCGAGCTGTGAGCTGACTAGACTGGGCAGCTTGACTTCTGGAACTTCCGTGTCCTCGCCTGAGAAATAGAGATAGCATACCTACCTTCTGCAGGGTGACCAACCTCCCCGGCACAGAGGGGGTCCTCAGAAAAGTGGGACAAGTCGGTCACCCTACTTCTGAGTTATTGTAAAAAAAAAAAAATGAAAATGATAAAAGCACCTGGCTCAGAAGACTCAGGGGACCAATGTGAATGATAATATCATTACCATTAAGGCAGGGGGGCTCTGGGCTGTGAGTCTTCTGACTGGGGAGCCACCAACAGGTGTTGCCTGCTGTCAGGTGTGTGGCTGGTGAGCTCTGGGGCGGGGGGGGGTCCTCTCTCTGGAAGGAGCTGATTTAAATGTCCTCTTCCTCCTCTCCCTCTGGACCTCCACCTCAAGTCTTAGCGTGCATTCTCAGCCTTAGTGACCCACAGCCACATATATGGTGGTCCCGCTGGGACCCCAAGCACCGTCCAAATCTTGAGCTTCCTCTAGCTGGCTCACTGCCGAGCACACAGCCCAGAGCTGACTGGGACTCACGCTCCATGCCACTGTGCTAGGAGGTGTTTCGCCTGTTTCAACCTTACACCCATCCTGAGAGGCGGCTACCACGCTCATCCCCATTTGACAGATGAGAAAACCGAGGCTCAGAGAGGTAACGTGAATGTGCGTAGCTCCAGGTCACTGGGAAGCCAGAGGAGTGCAGGAAGCAAGCATGAGCTTGCAGGCCCCCACAAGTGAGGTGCTGCCCGGGGCCACAGTCCCCTCCCTGGGGCTTCCCACTTCCTCTTTACCTAGAAAACAGAAGCAAATATGTGGGGGAGCCTGGGGGAAGCGAACCTGAGCCGGCGAGCAGAGAGGTCAAGCAGCAGCCCCTCTTGGTAACCGTGCTGTCAGTGGAGTGAAGAACATGACTGACTTCCCTTAGCTGAGCCTAGACTTAGAGAGCCCGCTAGCCATTTCCTGACGGCAGGCCTGAAGGTCAGTCTGTGGAAAGGCCTTGGGGCTGGGCTGGACCCAAGAGGGACCCCAGGAGAGCAAGAAGCCCAGATAGTCAAGGGTCCCGACAGTTGGGATGGGTCAGGGTTGGGGGGCAGTTAGCTCAGGTTGGCCCCTGCTCCAGATCTCACTGGCATCCTGTTTCCTCAGCTGTCAGGTGCAGATTATAATCTCTGCCTTTCCCACTGCAGCGGCTTTCGGGCATCCTGCCAAGCTGCTTATTTACAGCTGCTTTTCGTCCTCCAAACTACCCATTTTATAGATAAGGAAGCTAAAGCCCAGAGGGTAGGGAGTGTGAGCAGGGCCGCACAACCTGTAAGTGGTGAAGCCAGGATCGGCACCACATCCGTTAGAGCCTGTGTTTCGAGACCACAGTGCTTTACCTCCCCAGCAGGTTCAAGGGCTGCCTCAAGCACCACCCCCTCGTAGCTGTCCCAGGCCAAAGGCCTTTCAGGAAGCTGCTCCCAGCTTATATCTTGGGACACAGATATCGAGGTCATCGAGGAGCCAGGGGGCCAGGAAGAGCATTCGCTGAGGCCCTTGGCAGGAGCCCAGGTTGAGGAGGAAGGATGTGGACAGGGATTAGTAGAGGCCAGGAGCCCAGTACCTACATGATGGCACGTTTGCCGCAGGATTCTTGATTTCGTTGGTAGTGGACTAGTAAAGTCACAGGGATCTCCGAGGTCATCTTGCTGCAGGTGACGTTGCATTTCTTCACACCGAGGTGCTGTCCTGAGCCCACAGAGGCCCCCAGTCAGCAGGACTGTCCAAGGGCATCTGGCTTCCCACTCCCAGGCCAGCTTGTGCCAGCCACACCATCCGAGACACAGCCGATGCCCTGCACATCCTGCTCTTCAAGGCCCTTGACCCTGGCCCCCTGGCCCTTGTCAAACCTCTCTATGCCTCAGTTTCCCTACCTGTATAATAAGCACAGTGATAGTTTCTACCTCATTGGGATGTTATGGAAATTAATGAAGAAGCTCTTACTGCCTGGCATGTCGTAAGGGTTTATTTTCAAAATCAAGTTGCTTGGGTGACTGGGTGGCTCAGTCAGTTAAGCATCCAACTCTTGGTTTTGGCTCAGGTCATGATCTCGAAGGTTGCGAGTTCAAGCCCCGTATCTGGCTCTGCACCGACAGTGCAGAGCTTGCTTGGAATTCTCTCTCTGCCCCTCCCCTGCATGCTCTCTCTCTCTCAAAATAAATAAATAAAAACTTTTCAAAAAGCTACAAAACTTTTTTTAAATAAAATTAAGTCGCTGTAGTTGGTCAGTGTACAGAAGGGGAGATAAATCAGAGAGTGACAGGGACCTGCCTGAAGTCACACAGCCAGCAAGTGATGGGACAGGGTCTCCTGGGAGGCCAGGCTCTGATCTCTTCTCGGCCCATGGGTCTACATCCCCCCCTTTTCCCCAGCTCAACAATCTCACCCAACTCTCCGCCCCCCCACATACACACCCACTCCTCCCTCTCCAGCCGATCCGTATTTGTGTATTTCCACGCCCTTTGAGACACACTCAGACCTCTGTCCACCACATCTCACGGGCCCACCCCATGACACATACACACGTGTACACACACACCAACCACCAGAATGGCACACACATTACCCCCCCAAAACACATAAAGGTGTACATATGATCGAGCACATGTAACATAACGAATTTTAAATGTGTAAGTGCAACTGCCTTCTCAGGAAGCGAGGAGTTGGGTCTGCTGAGTAGGGAATCCTTCGTTCTGCCATTAAGGGGAGTGTGGGACAGTTGCTAAGGGGAATCGAGGGGACCATTTGGAGCCCCCTGGGTGAGACAGGGGAGCAGGAGTAAGGAGGAGGGGTAGGAAATGGGGGCTGTGCATGGAGTGCGGGCACAGTGGATGGCTAATGGCCTGCTGATGGCATGAGCCAGAGAGAAACCCCAGGACAGGGTGAGGGTGACTTGACAGGCAGCTGAGGGACCAAACATTTTATGTAAACATTTGCAAAGCTGTTTGCATTGCTTATCCTTTCCTCCTTCCTCCTTGCCCTAAAATCTCTGCAAAATTTATTCTGCTTGGTGTCTTCTCAAGAAGGGTATGTGAAAAATAAGGAAGGGACTGAGTTTTGGAGCTGAGTCAAGGTCATATGCAGCAGAAGCAAGACCCCAGAAGGTTTTTGCCAAATTCTAGCGGCCAGGACTGTCAGGGCAGTGGCGTCCAGAGAAGTGAATGGTCTCCAGCCCAGCAGAACCAGGAAGGGCCCAGCTGATCCTTACTCACGCACAAGTATTGACACAGACATAGATGTGCAAAGAGGCTCCCTGATACAGGTGCACGCGCACACATGCACATGCACCCCTTCTAGAATGTGCCGCCTCCTCTCCCATCACTGCCCCGTGGTCTCAGCCCACCCCCACTGTGGAAGGGCAGGTCAGGGTCTGCAGGGCTGCGTGAGCCTGGGCCATCAAGGGGCCGCACTAGCAGCTCCTGAGGTGGGCAGGGAGCACTCCGGCGGCCGGTCCCTAAGCCACAGGCTGTCCTTTCTCTCTGAGGGACCAGGATGTGAAAGTTACTTTGCTGCTATCATCTTTGAAATGATTTAGCTGCATCCTCCCCAGGCCCTGTTGAATAGAGCCAGGAAGGCCATTCCCTGGATTGGTCTCATAGGTGCCCTCTCAGAGCCCCCCAAAACAGTGCTCCTTGGTGACCTGGAGCCAGGGGGAGGCTGCCTGCAGGCAGGAGGGATATGCTGTGTGAATCTGCTCCCTTGACTCTAGGTCCCAGGCCACTGCTCACCTCTGAGGCTTTAAAGAGCCACAAAGTCAGCCTGTCCCCAAAGTCTCCACTCCCCTGCCACAATGCCTAAATGGCATTGGCCAGGTTCTGTTCTTGGTTTTGCCTGGGGAAGGGTTGTATAACTAACCTAAGGGAGCTTTTCTTCTAGGAACTGAAATTTTCTTTTCTGTCATTGGGGATGATGCTTCCAACCAGCCAGCCATTTACTGTCATATGAGCTTCAAGAAGGCAGGGACCTTCTTGGTCTTGGTGTCACAGTGCTTCCCGGCACAAAGTGGATATTCAGCAAATATTCATTGAATTAAATAAAGTCTTAATCTACGTATCCTTCTGCCTACCTCCCCATCTGCCTGCCCATCCATCTTATCCCTCCATTTCCTGATTCAGCCAACACTTAAGCGAATTACTTTCGAGTATCTACAAAGGCCTGGGCCCTCTTGTTCTTAACCCTGAGCCCTTTCTCCCATCGGTGCCGGTGCTGAGCTTAGAGAGAGTATCTCAATCCCAATAAACACTATTAGCTCGCAGCGTTTTCTCAGTCAAATGCCAATTTTCCCTCTTGCCAGGCCCTGTGCTGGGTGCTGTGAGGCACAGTGAGTTGGAGGCCCATCTCTGCCCTCAGAACATCGCAGCCTGAAGGGCAGCCAAGGCACCCCCACAAGGAATCATAACTTCTTCTGTGTCTGGACCCTGTGCTTAGCACGGGCTCATCTGCTCTGATTAGTTCCCAGCATCCCTGCAAAGGGAGTTCTTCCCCGCAGAAGCTGATAACCAGAGAGGTTAAGTGACTTGCCCAAGGCCACATGGCTGCTTAGTGGCAGATTTTGTTTTCCTCCCAGCCTCCGGACATCCTGCTGTTCTAAATAGCCTTAAATATCAGGTGGAAACACCATGTTCCAGAATATACCCAAAATGTGCTGAGATTTGCATGAGGGAGAGACTACTTCCCACTGCAAGTAATCAAGGGAGGCTTCTTGGAGGAGGTGCCCTGTAGGCTGGACCTCAGGGACTGCTAAGAGGCTTACAGGCAGGAGGAGACAAGAATGTTGTGGGTCCGTGGGTGAGGTGACAGAGGCAGGGCTTGAGCCATTGCTCAGGTGAGTGTCCTGGACGAGTCCCCTAGGCTGTCTGAGCCTCAGTTCCCTTACCCGTAAAAGGGACGTGATACTATCTGCTTCATGGGGTGGATGTGAGAATAAAGATTTTTAAATATCTGGACCCTTAGAGTAGGGTTTACTCAACAGCAACACCATTGGCATTTGGGACCAGATAATTCTTTGTTGTGGGAACTGTCTGGTGCGCTGCAGGATGGTTAGCATCATCCCTGGGGAGATTTCTGAGCATCCCCAACCAGAAATGTCTGGACGTTTGTAATAACAAAAATGTCTTCAGAAATTCCCAAATGCCCCCTGGAGGGGCCAAATCACCCGTTGAGTACCACTGCTTTGCAGGGATGCACACAGAGATCTTCCCTTGCCTCCCTCAATGGCTTCTTCTCTGGGGGCCTCTCCTGACGCCTACTTAAAATTTCAACACCTCCCTCCCTCGCAAGCCCCCCTTTATATTCTTTTAAACCATAGCATCTTGGGGTGCCTGGGTGGCTCCGTGGGTTAAGCGTCCGACTCGATTTCGGCTCAGGTCGATTTCGGCTCAGGTCATGATTTTAGGGCTCTTGAGTTTGAGCCCCAAGTAGGGCTCTGTGCTGGCAGTGCAAAGGCACTCTCTCTCTCCCTCTCTCTCTGCCCCTCCCCCACTCACTCTCTCTCGCAATAAATATTTAAAAATTTTTTAATATAAATAAATCACAGCATGTTTTTCTTTCTAACAGACCAAATCGTTGACTGATTTATTTGCTGTGTCATCTATCTTCTCTGGTGCACGTTCAGGGGACTGGGATCTTTGGGAGTTTTATTCACCGATGTGGCCCTGGCACTTAACAACAGTGCCTGGCACCCAGTTGGTGCCCATCAAATTCCTGTTCAATGAATGAACAAAACTCACAAGAAGGTACTTTGTGACACATGAAATTTTAACCCACAAAGAAATGGAAGAAGTTTTATTTAAATTCGACAGGGGCCTGGATCTCACGCTCTGAATTTATTCTCCCCTGCCTTCCCCATCCACCTCCACAGCTAATCAGGGGGCAGATTACGGCAGTTTAAAACAGGTTTTTTTCTTCCCTCTTTCTTGTCAGGGCTTGAGTAGGAGTGAATGCGTCAGTGCTCGGGGAGAAAATTCTCTGCTCTGACTTGTATCTGCAGGTTTGTTATATAAAGCAGAGGAGCCTCCCCGCTGCCACAGCCCCGCAAACCCACATTTGGGGACTGACGCATCTGCCCTGCACCAGCCAGAGCTGCAGCCACAAAGCACCCAGCCCCCCGCCTCGGGGTGTCTCTGGCTTCTGGACCAAGCCGCACACCCCGCAGTCTTGAGGGGACTCCCAGGGGGTCTCTGAGAGCCATAAACCTCAGTGTGGGTGAAGACCTCCAAGGTGAGTCTAGCCGGATGCCAGGAGGAGGAGGTGAAATTGAGGCTCAGAAAGGTTGAAACAGTGTATCTTCCAGCAAAGTCAGTGACCAAGATTAGGGCAGAAATAAACAGAGTATCCAGGGTTCCCCCACCCCAAACCTGACCTGGGATCCCCTCTTCATCTTACCATAAGAACCCTTCCCTCCTACACTCATGGCCCGGCTTAGTATAAGTATATCCTCCTCCCGCTTCCAAAATGCATTCCTAGGCTTTGGAGCCTCACCGCACAGGAGGCAATAGGTATATTCAAAGGTGTAGTAGGTGGGACAAAGGAAGGCAAGACCCCACTCGGGGTCACGGCTATGGCAAAGCAACTTCCATTTGACTCCCTGTCTTCTAGTGCTCACTACCTCCAAACACCTCGGGCTTTAGGGTTCAAGCCCAGCAAGCAGGCAGCCAGTAGCACTCGGCCTCTGATACATCCCTCCCACCTGCTCCCTGGTCTGCCGCTGGTTTTCCCCACACAGGAGGACTCAAAAAGCAGTTTGCTCCTTGGAGGTGTCTGGGAAGCTCGAGACTGTTTTCATTCTCCCAGACTTGCTGTGTGTCCCAAGGCAGGCTCCTAGCCTCTCTGAGCCTCAACCTGCCAGGTGGTCTGGCTCAGACAGTTCTCGGAGGCCATGTGGCCCACAGAGGAGGTAAGCTTGTAGCCACACTCTCTCCTGCCCTACTTGCTGACTGTGCATCCTCAGGCCAGTTTCTAAACCTCTCTGGACCTCCACTTGAATCATGTCAGTGGGATGTATACATCATGCCCTACCATGTCCTAGGTTCCAGAAAGCAAGTATTTGGAGGTGAAGGCATTTTCTAAGCTATGCTTGGAGGAGGAGGATCGCATCATGGTTGAGATACGGGCAGAGGGATCGGGACTACAGACCAGAGCAACAGCAACAAGCCCAATCCATGATCTGCAATGACCTTGACTGAACTCCACTGGTCCTGGGCCCCCTACTCAAAATCAGGGCAGGAGAGAACCCTAACCATGGCCTGGGCAGGGGCCAGGGCTGAGACTCAGGAGTCAGAGCTGCCAGTGACCCATTGACCCCTGACGGGAAGACCCGGCCCACTGTCAGCCAGAGCTGCCCACCCAGATGCCCAGCAGGGACCTCCTCAGGGCCCCTTTGTGCCCGGCACCCTTTTGCTATCCACACCACCTCTTTGCACTGCCAAGCATTAGCTACCTTGCTCACTGGGCCAGGCAGGCAGTGCAGTCTCTGAGCCTGGAAGCCTTTCTAGGGAGAGGGGCAGCCCCGAATCTGGGGTCAGGAAGGAACCCAGCCCCCTCCATCACACCTTTTGGAAGGAGCCGCTATGGACCTTACCCAGGTCGGGGCTGGCCCCCCACCCCCATGTCAGGCCTGAAGGGCACAAGCGGGGCTGGATAGAGTCCCCCCCCACACACTCACCAGCTAGCAGCGTGGTCAGATGGCAGAGGGCGGCCAAGCGGAGCAGCCACGAGAGAGGTGGCGGAGCCATGGCTGAGGGCTGGCGGAGGTCCGGGCGGGGGTCCAGGCAGGGGTCCGGGCAGGGCCGGGGTCTGAGCTCAGTGCTGTTCCCTCGCCGCCTGAGCTCTGTCGCTTTCTGTGATGGCTTTTTATAATGGGGCTTGCTTGCTGCCTCTGCCTCCGCCTCCAGCCCCCGCAGGCAGGATGGGAGGGGAGAGGAAGGGAGCCTGTGTGCAGCAGGCAGCAGGCGCTGGATTCCTCAGGACGTTGCCAAGGAACGGAATTGGCTCAGCTCTGGCCTGCAGCAGGGGGGTTGGGGGGGGTGGGGAGGGAAGGGAGAAGGTACTGGGCTGGCTGCTCACGAGGGTTCCTCACTTCAGACCTGCCTGGGAAGCCAGACCAGCCTTGAGAGCATCAAAGGCTCTCTCCACCCCATCCTCCCCACCCCCTCCGGGGCTAGCGACATCCACTCACCCTAGATCCTGGCCTGGGACCCCAGCCCTAAGTCAGCAACCAACAAAACAATAAAAGACCAGAGTGCTGGCTGCCAGCAAGCCAGGAGGGCCTCAGGACCCTACAGTCTGGATCTGACAACCTCTCCTTTGATCTGAGAGACAGATCTCTCCCACCTCATGAAAGACCTCCCCCCAACCTTTTCCCCTCGAAGCCCCAGTTCCTGGGGGAACTCATTCATCAATGTATCCCCGAGCCCCGTGTGGAACCTGGAAAACAATAGGGGCTCAGTACAGTACGTGTTTGCTGAAAGAATGATCCGGCCCAACTTCATAGGGACAGATGGTGAAACTGAGGCCCAGAGAAGGGGTGGGATCACCTCAGGTCATTCAGAGCACTAGGGTGGAGAACAGACTAGACTTGCACGGGGGTGCATGTAGTTGAGGACACGGGAAAGAGCCCTGGCCTCCCGGCCTCCGGCTCCTCCACCTCCCCTTTCCACCTTTACAGCCACTGCCATCCCAGCTCGGGCTTCTGGGAGGAACATGGCTGCCCATCTCACCCTGGGTAACTCTGGGCCTCTTGGCTTGTCCTTGACCGCACCTTGGTAGGTGCCTTGAAGAAGGCCTCCCCCTCTTGGGGGGCCTCGTTTCTCCCTCTGCACAGGAGGAGTTGGGCTCGCCCACTGGAGAAGGGGGCTTTGGAGCTCTGACCTTCCAGGGTCTCCCTCCGTCGCAGGTGGTGACCGCAGGCCAGCCAGCTCCTGCCACGCCGGTGGAAATGCATGGAGGTGTGTCGGTGCAGCACAGCCCTCTTCGATGGCAGCCCTCCCTGAAGGCGATGCCAATTCCTGACACTCTAGAAGAGTCCAACGGTCACCTAGCCCAGCCTGATGCCAGGAGTTAACAATGAACCCCACTCTCATCTGGGTGCCTTTGGCTACCAGCCAGCCGGAAACCAGTGGTATCTGGGAGCCACTGCCCCAGGCTACACAGTCAGCTGGTCTAGGCTGGGCTGGGTCCTACAGCCAGAGGCCCCCTCCCTCCCCCAGGCACAGCAGGGCTGCTGGAAAGTAGGAGGCTGAACACCCCTTCCTGATGGGGAGAGGAGCCCCTGGCTCGGGCCCAGGGCACCAGGCATGGAGAACCCGTCCCGGTCCGAGCAGATATAAAGCCAGTGACCTTCACACTTCCGTTGTCCAGCCCCTCATCTTAAGGCTCGGAAAACTGAGACGCAGAGAGGGACGAGCAGTGGTAACAACTGAAGGTTCTTTCTACCCCGTCCATGTAGGTAAGAGCAGATGAGGAAGGGGGCAGGGGGGAGGGGAGAGAGAAGAGAGGGAGGCAGGGCTGGGCGGGGGAGGGGGAGAAGCCGGAGGAGAAGGGACCAGGGAAGGAGAGGGCGGGGAGAGGCAAGGGCCAAGTCCAAGGAAGCCCTCCACTTCACAAAGGACAAGAACCAGGTTGGGCCAGGTATTTGAAAGGTCAAGACCCGTGTTCCCCTGGCCCCAGACTTTGCTCCATAGAAGTATTTAGAAAGCAGAAACTTTGGAATCAGATGGCCCTGGGTGTGGTACTACTCCTGTGTGATCTCAGACAGCTTCCCTACCTCTCTGAGTTCACACTTAACTCTGAGACGGGCACTGTTTCAAGCGCTTTGTATGATTAACCCGGGTCGCCGTGACCCAGCATGTAAGCAGAACACTAGCGCAGTCCATTTTATGGGTGGGGAAACTGAGGAATGCAAGAGTTTACCAGCCAAGAAGTGAAGGAGACTGGATTTGCCCCAGGCAGCTGGCCCTGGGGTCTGAGGTCATGACCACCAGGCTACACCACCTCCCTCTATCCCCACTGTGAGGAAGGCTGAGGATTAAGTGAGTTTACACCCATAAAGTGTTCAAACACAAAGTATGCTCAGCTTTTCCTTCTTCAGCCCCTGGGAACATCCCTACCCTCTTCCGGCCCCACTCCTCCCCTCACAATATTGGGATAGTCAACCCCACCTACCTTATCAAGGTGTTAAGGACTCAGTTTAGATAATTCAGTTTGGACACAGTAACTAGGCTTTCAAGTCAGCCAAGACCTGGGGCCAAGCATGTTACATAACCTCTCTGAGCCTTACTTCCCCATCTGCAGAATGGGATGCTAATAGCCACTTCACCCAATCACTCACGGAGGGAGTTGATGAAATAACGACTTTCACAGGGCCAGGCACGCAAGAGCCGTGAGTGTTTGCTGTTAAGCCGTGGTGTGTGCCTGGCCCTGTGGTGGCACGGGGGACCCAAAGGCAAATATGCTGAGTCCTTGCTCCAAGGAGCCCTGGCTCGGTAGGAAAGAGAAGTCCTGCCGCAGACTCTAAGGCTGTTCCAGGCCAGGGAGAGAAGGCTTTATTCTTGTCCAGGAATCAAGGAAAGCAGGAGCGAGCGGGAGTGAGAGATCGTGTTTCCGTCAGAAGATGGGCAGAATCTTGCTTGGTTTCTTTTACAGTGTAGTTTTGAAAAATTGTAAACACTAAAGGAGGAATGGAAGAAAGGCCTTTCATATCTTCGGCACCTATTCAATGATTAGCATTTTCCCATACTTGCTTTGTCTTTTGTTTTTTTCTGCCAAGCCATTTCAGAGTAAATTATGGATGTCTGAAATGTTGCCCCTAAATCCTTCAGCACCCATCTCCACGGGATAAAGACACTGTCTTACATAAATATACTATTACCCCACCTAACAAAATTAACAATAATTCCTGTATGTCATGTAATATTTGGTTCATATTCAAACTTCTCCATTGTCCCCAAAATGTATCTTAAAGCTTCACCTTCCTTCCTCTTTCCTTCTTTTTCCCCCTTCTTTCTTTCCTTCTTCCCTCCCTCCCCTGCCTCTCTGTTACTTTTATTTTTTGAACCAGAATCTGATCTAGGTTTATGCCTTGAGTCTGGGATTTCTTTTCAGTCTACAAAAGACCCCCTGCACACCCACTTACTGAAGAGTTTCAAGACTATTGTCTTACACACTGATCTCGTCGTTTATCTAATGGTTTCCTTATGACCTCACCTAATTCATTCTCCTAACCTATTCACTTCCTATAAATTAGAGATTAGAGTTAGATCTACAGGCTCGATTAGATCCCAACTACATGTTTTTGGCAAGACTCTGTTATGAATAATGCTGTTCCTTCCTGTCGCACCTGTTGCATCCATCCTGGACACAGGTTCCTCTGCTGCTCTTGGTGGATTGATTGATGAGCAGTTACCCTCGGTCTCTCTGCTGGAGAAGGGTTATCCCCTTTGTGATTTGTTTTTGTTTTGTTTTTTATTTGAGAGAGAGCGAGCTGGGGAGGGGGAGGGAGAAAGAGAGCGAGCTAGGGAGAGAGGCAGAGGGGAGAGAGAGAGAGAGAGAGAGAGAGAGAGAGAGAGAGAATCGCAAGCAGGCTCCATGCTCAGCACAGAGCCCTATGCAAGGCTCAATGCAGGTCTCGATCTCACAACTCTGGGATCATGACCTGAGCCAAAATTAAGAGTCAGATGCTCAGCGGACTGAGCCACCCAGGCGCCCCTCATCCCCTTTGTGACTTGTAAGTAACCTGCACTGGGCAAATGGGCAGGATTTTGACATACCATTCCCGGCAGAGGGAAGAAGGGGAGGGGGAGTGGCCCGATGCCATTGGCTCTGAGGAAGAAGCGGGTGGAGAGGCTGCTGGCGGGCACCTTAAAGCTGGTGTGAGGAGTGAGAGTTCTGTTCAGGGGTGGAGGGGACCTGGAAGGTTCTGAGCTGAGAAATAACTAGAGCAACAATTAGAACAGCACTGCGTGGCAGGAGAAAGCGTTGACTTGGGGGTCGGTGGGGAGGAGGAGAGGGAGCATCCTCCCCACACCTTCCTCAGCCCATCTAGGAGCCCGCCTGGGTGCCCCAGGGAGCAGGCAGCCTGCGTGTTCTTGTGGGAGGGGAGGGGCTCCCCAGCCCCCCGAGCAGAACAGAAACAGAGGAGCAGGGCGCTAGGGACACTCCCATGGGCCCCCAGGATGGTAGGAGGGACAGGGTAGCCAGTGGGATGGCCATCTCCAGGGCCCTGGGGGACAGTCCTGCCTAGTTCTTCCCCACCTCACCCACCTCTGCTCACCTCTTTTCGTCCATTGGAAGAGCTTCTCACATGCACTTGGCCCTTCCTCTGTCTGTGCACAGCCCTAGCCATACCCTCTTTTATCTGGTGGCAAGATACACATATCAGGAAATTTACCTTTCTAACCATTTCTAAGTGTTCAGCTCAGTGACATTCAATCTCTGTGTAACCATGACCACCATCCATCTTTCGAACTTTCTTATCTTGCAAAACCGAACCGCAGGGGCCATTGAACAATAATTCGCACTTATACCTCCCCCAACCCCCATAGCCACCAGTCTACTCAGTCTCCATGACTTTGACTCCCCTAGGTGTCATGCAGTGCTCGTCCTTTTGCGACTGGCTTATTCCACTTAGCATGATGTCTTCAAAAGCTCATCCCTGTTGCAGCGGGACTCAGAATTTCCTTCCTTTTTAAGGCTGAGTCCTATTCCATTGTGTGTGTTCACCGTGTTTCGCTCTCCATCAGCTGCCAGACACTGGGGTTGTTCCCACCTTCTGGCTATTATGGAGGACGCTGCCATGAACATAGGTGTACAAATAATCTGTTCCAGTCCCAGCTTTCGATTCCCCGGAAGTGAGATTCCTGGAAGATATGGTAATTCTATGTTTAATTTTTTAATATATTCTTCAAATTTATTTCTAGGAGAGAGAGAGAGAGATAGAGAGAGACAGCATGAGCAGGGGAGGGTCAGAGAGAGAGGGAGATACAGACTCTGAAATAGGCTCCAGGTTCGGCTGGCAGTCAGCACAGAGCCCGACGCGGGGCTCGAACCCATGAACCGCGAGATCATGACCTAAGCGAAAGTCGGACGCTTAACCGACTAAGCCACCCAGGCACCTCTCTATGTTTAATTTTTTGAGGAACCACCATACTGTTTTCCCCAACGACCACCCTGCTTTACAGTCCCACCACTAATGCACGAGGCTGCAATTTCTCTCCATCCTCAAATGATCTTTTTCTCTAAGATTGTATTTTATTTTGTCTTTTTTCTAAGATTTTATTTTGTTTTTTTTAATATATTTTTAATTTCTTAAATTGTTTTAATATTTATTCGTTTATTCTGAGAGAGAGAGAGAGAGAGAGAGAGAGAAAGCCAGAGCACGTGGGGGGAGTGAAGAGCAGAGAGAGAGAGTGAGAGTGGGAGAGAGAATCCCAAACAGGCTCCAGTCAGTGCAGAGCCCAACATGGGGCTTGATCCCACAAACCACGAGATCATGACTTGAGTCAAAATCAAGAGTCAGGGGCACCTGGGTGGCTCAGTCGGTTAAGCATCCGACTTCAGCTCAGGTCATGATCAGATTTATGGGTTTGAGCCTCACTCATGCTGTCTGTCTGTCTCTCTCTCAGAAATAAATAAAAACATTTTTAAAAAATTAAAAAAATCAAGAGTCAGATGCTTAACCGATTGAGCCACCCAGGCGCCCCAAGATTTTATTTTTTAGTAATTTCTACACCTAATGTAGGACTGGAACTTAAACCCCAAAATCCAGGGTTGCATGTTCTATTGTCTGCCTTTTTTATAACCGCCATCCTCATGGGTGTGAAGTGATATAGCCAGCTGGTTTTGATGTGCATGTTCCTGGTGATTAGTGATCTTGAGAGTGTTTTCATGTGTTTATTGACATTTGAATACCTTGTTTGGAGAAATATATATTCAAGGCTTTGCCCATTTTCTATACTGGGCTGTCTTATCTCATTGGCTTAGTCTTATCTTAGGCTGTACCTTCTCATCTCCTGGATTCTCACACCCTCATGTGCTCTTGGTAACCTCATGATAACTGCTTTTATTGCTGCTCTCTGTTCACAGAGGAAAAAAACTGAGGTTCACGGGGACCGAGTAACTTTCTCCAGACTACCAGTCAGTGAAAACTCCTGTCATTATCTGAATCCATGACTGTGGCCTTCCCCATGCTTCTCCCTGCCTCCCAGACAAGTGATTCTGGGGTCTGAAGCTACTGCCCTGGAAATCCTACAGCGAGAGCCAGATCTGAAGGGGAGAAAAGGCCACTTGTGCCAAGATGTCCATGGCAAATGTTTATACCGAGGAAATAATGACGATGTCCCAAGGACAGTGGAGTCCTTTTCGTTGTTTTGGCAGAATGAGCCAAATTCCAGGAACTCCAGGAAAGCAGGCCTAAGGGGTTCAGAATCACACGACGCAGACCCTCCCCAGACCCACCCCCTCCCCCTCCGAGACGCACAGCTTGGCTACACTTCCCAGCATCCCTTGCCGCCAGGGTGGCCACGTGACTGAGTTCCACCAATAGCAGGTGGACGGAAGCCAGGCGCCCTTCTTTCCTGGCCCGGAGTGTAAGGTCCTCCCACAAGTTTTACATTCTCTTTCCCCATCTGGGAGAGGATGGAGAGCAGTCCGGGTCCTGGAGGAGGGCGGGCTGTGAGAAGGAAAGAGCCTGGGTCCCTGAATGACCCCGTGGAAGGTAGCCCGCAGACCAGCTTCAGATGTCACATGAGGGTGGAATCGAGCCACTGTGATTTTGGAGCTGTTTGTTGCAGGAAACAACCTTTCCTGACTAATACACTTTCCTCCTCCACTGTGGTGATGCTTGAACGGGGAAAGTTGAGGCTAGGTTATTCAATCAGTGACTAAATGACTCACTGATTGGCTGACTGAATATGCCGCTTAAAGCTCTAGACTTAGGGGCTGAATGAATGGCTTCATCAGATCCTCCTGACAAGAGGGTGGGGGAGTGAAGGTGGGCAGGCCTGGTGGACCAATGTCTGGAGTTTTCTCTGGGCACCTGCACCACTACTCCCAAGGTCCTCATGTCTAGTCCCGGCTCCCCCGCCCCCACTCACAGGGTGACCTTGGGCAGGTCAACTCACATGTCAGTAATATTAAGCACTTCCCCAGTGGGAGACAGGGGGCGATCATGCCCCCTGCACCACCTTCCAGGGCCAGCAATTGCCAAGAAGCCAAGCAGACACCGTCATAGAGGATTTATTTTTCAGAAGGCCTGAGGGACCAGGGCATGACAGCAGGGGAGGGGAATCCCAGGACGCCTGAGGGCCCTATGCACGGACAGTGGGCAGGCTGAAATGTTCGGTGTTCGTGGTGGGCAGATGACCCCCGGGCTCCAGGCCCTGGAAGACACTGAGTTTTGTTCCCCATGTCTTGGGCCTGAGCCCCACAGCAACCCCATAATATGGGTCTTCTCATTCTCACATGAGGCTCAGAGAAGTTCGGTGGTATCCTCAGAATCACACAGCAACAACTACCCTGCTAAACTGCACCAGGCTCTCTGGAAAGAAACCAGCACATGTAAAGTTTATTTCCTTTACCTGGGGAATCTATTGTCCCTGAGGAAAAGTAGAAAAGCCCCCAATCCTGTGACTTATCCTGGCCTTTGTCAGCTGAAAACACTCTCCACCCAAGGCTCCTTCACTCAACTGTAGCCTACACACTCGTAGGGCCAGGAAAGCTCCACCTCGTCCACCTCCCACACAGTCCCAAAAACTTTCCATTCATCTCTTTGGCTTCTTAAGCATTTGCCCTCTTTTCTTATAGAAATACAGCTAGAGCTTGCAATAGCAAGCCAAGGGTAGTCATTCACACCATAGCATAAATTTGGCTATGGGTTATTTGGGGAAGAAGAAAGGGAAAGTGGAGAACTCTAAAGACATCAAGCCTGGGTGTCAGAGGTTAGAGGAGCAAGAGGGAAACAAGAAAGAGTAAAGAGACCCAACACAAGGGTAAAATGGGGAAGAGAGGTCAATCTGGGTAAATTTGAGGCTTCACAATTGACTCAACTGGCTGCTTTCTAGATGAACTCGAGTCTCTGTATTGATGTGTCAGGGCCTTTGGGGGATGGGCCATGGCAGAGGAACATTACTTTTATTGATTCTGTCTGTAGCCATTCATCAAGCCCTGATTCTGAGCCAGGCCCTGTGCTCTGTGTTGGAGGCCAGTAGACAAAGTAACAGGTGTGAGACCATGATCCAGCCAGTGGGGCTGGAGGATGAGCCCCCTGAGTCCTGAGAATTCTGGGCACACTGTGATCAGGGCTGTTAAGAGGGGACAGAGGGCCAGGGGATAGTTGAAAAATAAAACTCAATTGTTGGCTGCTTGGGTGGAGCAGAGCCTCAGAGGGCTGGCAGGGCTGGACAAGCACCGGTGGTGGGGAGACCCACCCCTGGGAAAAGGCCGGGAAATGGAAATGTACGGCACAGATATGGAGGACAGGGAGCTGGTGTCCAACAAGTGTGAAGGGAAATGAAGCAGGGCTGGCGACAGGGGTGCTGGGCCCAGGAGCTCTCACCTCAGCTTGGGGCATTGGGGAGCCATGGAACCCCATGGAACCATGCTGCTCATGGTTTTGAGCAGCAGAGTAACTGACTAGGATTGTGGCCCCTCTGGCTGCGGTGGGGCAGAGAATGGGTTAGAGGGTCAAGAGAGGGGATGAGTGACAGTGTGGCGGCTCCTCTGGGGTGACAGCTATAGGCACAGAGGTAAGAGATTGCAGAGAGATCGATCGGCGCTTTGTTGAGGCGGGGCTGTAACGGCTGAGAGGTAGGGCTCTGTGAGCCTTCCTGGAGGAGCCAAGGCCACGGTCAGCAGGGCAGGGCCCTTCGTCATGGGCTCAGCTTCTGCAGAATCTTCTTTACCCAGGGCAGCCTGGGGTCAGCACAGATCTCCCGGTCCCTGACTGTTAGGAACCTGGAAAGAGACATCAGGGAGGTGATGAGGGGTCATTAGCACGCAGCAAGGTGCCACATCCCTTCTCTGGAAGCTTAACATTTATGAGTCACTTATGTATGCAGAGATGCCCGCTAGCCAGAGTCACTTAGCAGAGGTGCCTACTATATACAGTGGTTCAAAGGTTAGGAGGCTCCGTTGTGTATAAACATACTTCTTAAGCGCGGTGGCAGGGGAGTGGGGGGAGGGAAGGCAGCTAGAATTTCCTGGACTCTTGGTCTAGGCTTGAGTGCCAGGTCAGGCCAGGAAATAGAACACCCAAGAATCTCGTGATCATTGCTGGCATCATAGGCAAGAGCGTGAACTTTGGAGCCAGTTCCTCTGGCCTCACTGTGCCATTGTTAGCACATCCCTTAGATGGCACATCTGTGAAATGAAGATAACAATCGTGGTCCAATGTCATGGGATTTGAATGAAGATTAGATGAATTAATATAAACGGGAGTGTTAGGAGCAGTGCACAGCAGATAGTAGGCGCTTAACTGTACCAGGGGCTGGCTTGGACTTTTAACATTGATTTTCTTTTCTTTTCTTTTTTTTAAGTTTATTTTAATGTTTATTTATTTTTTGAGGGAGACAGACAGACAGACAGAATGTGGGCAGGGGAGAGGCAGAAGGAGAGGGAGACACAGAATCCCAAGCAGTCTCCAGGCTCTGAGCTATCAGCACGGAGCCCCATGCGGGGCTCAAACTCAGGAAACTGAGGTTGTGATCTGAGCCGAAACCAAGAGTTGGATACTTAACCGACTGAGCCACTCAGGCACCCCTTAACATTGATTTTCTTAAAAAGTCCTTACAACAACAACCCAATAGGCCCTATTATTATATCCATTTCATAGGTGAGGAAAGTGGGGCCTGAAGGGGTAAAGCAGCCTGCCCGAGTGTGGAGCTGGTATGATCTGATTCACTGAGCTCCCTGGGGGCGCGCAGCACAGAGCAGAGGAGTAGACACTGACCCCAGATCACAGGGCAGTTGCAGGCTAAATCTCCCCCTTTGTCCCAGGTGCAGTAAGCGGCAGGCCAGGCCCTTCGGCCACTGTGCCTCTGCCATTGTGGGAGGGAAGGGACTTAGAGCTGGCCAGTGGTCAGACACATCCCCCAGCCTGGCTCCCTTCCTGTCTCTCAAGAGCTTGTCCATGAGGCCTAGAAGCTCTGGCTTTCCTTACTCCCCTGATCTGCCCCTCACCCCACAGACACCCAATGAACAGAAAGAAAAAGAAGGCAGCAGTGTGGGCAGCTTGCCCGGGCCGCTGTGTGACACTGGGGGAGACTCAGCCCCTCTCTGAACCTTGAACTCCCCATTTGTCAAGACACATTCTTTCCAGAGTCCCTTCTGGCTCACAATCCAATAATCACATGTGCTGTATTTGAGCTTCTATTATATGCCAGGCATCGAGCATTACACCTTCCACCTCCTATTCCTGTGCTCTGTGATGCTCAGGAGGCCCCATAACCTCTCTGGGCCCATTTCCTCATCTGTAAAAAGGGCACCGTAACAGTACCTACAACATAAGGCCGTTTCAAGGATTAAATGAGTTAATATTTATAAAGTGTTTACAACAGTGCCTGCAAGCACTCTACATGTTTGGTAAATAAAAATAAATGAAGGTGATCCCTCCTGTTACACTGATGGGGACACAGAGGCTCTGGTCGAAGTGACCAAAACCCACTTCTTTGTTATTCACCTGCAGGCCCCACCCCCAAGGGATGAATGAGGAGTAAGGAGGAGCAAATGAAGAGATAATGATGGAGCCCCCAAGCCTGGACACCCTGGTGAGTGGCTTCGTAGGCCACAGTCTGGAAGGAGCTGGAGCCCCAGGGACAGCGGCCCCAGGGACAGGCAGGGAAGTAAAGAAGCGGAGGGAAAGAGGCAAAGGAGAGCAAGAACCTCAGGAGAAAGCCCTGAACGAGGACCCAGGAGTCCCGGTTCCAACAGGGCAGCCTAGAGCAAATCTCCCCACCCCCACCCCCTGCCCCACACCTGTTTCTCCATTCATAAAATGGAAATTGAGGTGCCTGGGTGGCTGGGTCAGTTGAGCATTGATTTCAGCTCAGGTGGTGATCTCCTTCCTCATGCTCCCTGCTGACAGTGCAGGGCCTGCTTGGGATTCTCTCTCTCCCGCTCTCTCTGACCCTCCACCACTCACTCTTCTCTCTCTCTCTCTCTCAAAATAAATACACCTGAAAAACAATGGAAATGATCGCGCTCCTAGTAGCTCTGCCGGGAGGGTTACCCGAGAACCGCGCCTGGACCCGGGATGGGATGTCAGCTCCGTATTCCTCCGGGGCGAATGGGCCGCTCAGATAACGCCCAGGGCGCCTGGGAGGAGGGGCCCCGGGTGCCGCTGGTGGGAGCCCCCCACGCTACAGCTCTGCACTGGCCCACGCTCTGCAGCGTGTGAACCGCCAGCTGGTGCCCTACCCATTCAGCCCTGCATCCTCAGAGCCCGGCAGGCCGCCGAGCAGGCAGCGGGCGTCCACATTTAGCTGCTGAATGATCCTGTGGCGCCTTTTCCTGGTCGCCTCCAAGCCCGGGCCGAGCTGTTTCTAGGATGGAGGCCGGCCGCGCTCCTCCCATCCTCGGGTCTGCCCGCTGCTGGGCGCTCCCGGCCGTGTCCCTGCCTCCCCTCCTCGCACCGCACCGCGCCGTCCCTGCCTCCCTCCTCGCACCACGCCTTCCTCCTGCACCGCGCCTCCCTGCCTCCCTCCTCCCCTACTCCTCCACCGCGCCTACTACCTCACACCGCGCCCTGCCTCCTCCTCACACCGCGCCTGTCCCTGCCTCCCCTCCTCACACCGCGCGCTGTCCTGCCTCCCCTCCTCACACCGCGCCTGTCCCTGCCTCCCTCCTCACACCCCTACTCCTCACACCGCGCCGTCCCTGCCTCCCCTCCTCACACCGCGCCTGTCCCTGCCTCCCCTCCTCCTCTCCTCACACCGCGCTGTCCCTGCCTCCCCCCTCCTCACACCGCGCCTGTCCCTGCCTCCCTTCCCTGCACACCGCCTGTCCCTGCCTCCCCTCCTCACACCACAACGTCCCTGCCTCCCCGCCTCAAGCCGCGCCATCCCTGCCTCCCCTACTCACACCACGCCATCCCTGCGCCTTCCCTGACTCCCCTACTCCTCACACCGCGCTGTCCCTGCCTCCCCTACTCACACCACGCCGGGCCTCCGGCAGGAGTCCGAGGTCCAGTAGAAGTACTTCAGCATGCGGAAGGGCAGAGGGCCCCGGAAGTAGTCTCGGCAGCAGATGCTGTCTTCCACGTTGGCGCCATAGGGGCCTGGGGGAGGGAGAGGTTTGGGAGATTCACCAACTGGGCACGGACGGGTCCCTCTCAGCCCCGTCCTCTGAACCAGCGTTTCTGTTCTCATGCGGAAGGTTGGTGCCCAGAGGACTCTGAGTCTGCAGAGTCCCCCTTCTCAGGGTCTCAGAGGAGCACTAAGGGCTCAATGTCTACCATCTGGGCCGGCCAGGTGGAGGCAGAGGGATTCACAACGACTGAGAACCAATGATGCCTGAAGCTTCTAGGTGGGACCCAGAGACTCTGCACAGGCAGAAGGCCCAGCTATATTTTAAAAATATTTATTTCTGAGAGAGGGA
This sequence comes from Proteles cristata cristata, assembly GCA_017311185.1. Taxonomy (NCBI): domain Eukaryota; kingdom Metazoa; phylum Chordata; class Mammalia; order Carnivora; family Hyaenidae; genus Proteles; species Proteles cristata. Next base: position 728,012 of record JAESUZ010003864.1, read on the forward strand.
GACAGCATGAACAGGGGAGGGCCAGAGAGAGAGGGAGACACAGAATCTGAAGCAGCCTCCAGCTGTCAGCACAGAGCCCGACTCGGGGCTCGAACCCATGAACTGTGAGATCATGACCTGAGCCGAAGTCGGACACATAACCGACTGAGCCATCCAGGCACCTTAAGGCCCAGCTATTGTAGGCGAGGTCCCTGGACCAGGACCATCAGTATCACCTAGGAGCTGGTTGGAAATGCCTGGCACCCAGCCCCGGCCCCACTGAGTCAGACATGCATGTTGATGAGTCTCCAGGCAATCCAAGAAGTCTGCTTCAGCTCACACCTCCTCCAGCCTTCCTGGTGCACGTGGGGAGGCTGAGAGCCAGAGAGGGAGACGACTTGCCCAGAATCACACAGCATGACTCTGGAGAGTTAGGACAAGGTCTCAGGCAGAGTCCAGTCATGCGGACCTGGGTATGGGTCCTGCTCGGCCCCGAGTCACTGAGCCTTCCTGGGCAAGTCATGTAGCATCTCTGAGGCCCAGTTTCCTCCTCTGACTCAAGTGGTGATAATAATACCAAACCGATGGGGCTTTTAATGCAGGAAAAGCTCTCAGGAAACCCAAGGATAGCTGCCTGGTTCCCAATCCAGGGCTCGTGCCCTGATCCAACACAGAGCAGGAGGATTTACACTGAGACGGAGAAGAGAAGGTAGGGCCTCAGTGTGGAGGGAAGGTTCTGGAGCAGAAATGAAGTGGCAGAAGAGCAGGACTAGCTTTCCAAGGGGGTATCTGTCATGCCAGCTCCTTCCTCGTCCCATCCTAGATGACTCCTTTTGGTGGCTCCTTCTCCAGCCCCCCCAAGTATCCTATGCTTGCGTTCTCTGGAGTAGGGGACAGCAGGCCATGTCTGCCACCAGCCCCCAACCCAGCTGGGACAGATTCTAGACTCCACGCCTTCAAGGCTACCCATTTAGGGTGCCTGGGGGGCACAGTCGGTTAAGCATCCGACTCTTGATCTCGACTCAGGTCATAGTCTCGAGGATTCGTGAGCTCAAGCCCCGCATCAGGCTCTGTGCTATTGGTGCAGTGCTTGTGCACTCTCTCTCTCTCTAAATAAATAATAGATACATTTAATATTTTTTTTAAAAAGACTACCCGTTTAACAGATGTGTAAACTGAGGCCCAGAAAAACAACGTGACCAGCTCAGAGCCAGTAGCAGACTGGGGTCATCTGCTCTCAGTCTACTCCTCTTTCCACTACACGAGGAAGATACCCCAGTGTCTGACCCTGGCTTCTACAGGGAGTCTTCCCTCTCCCCAGCCTCACCTGCCTCAGTTGCTTGAAGCGTCACAGCAAGGAGAACAAGGACAGCCAGGAACAGAGTCTTCAGGCTGGCCATGCTCTTGTCCTGTGTGTCCCAGCCCAGGTGTCTGTAATCACCGGATGACAGGAGGGTCTAGTATTTAAGTACTTGCTACACCCACGAGCCTCAGACACTCTTAGTCACCGGTGGGCCCAGAATCTCTGACATTCACATTACGAAAGAAGAACTCCTGCTTCCTCCAAATAGAAGGAAATTCTCTGTGGCTTGGAACAGCTCAGAGGGGACCCCCGCCTTGTCCTTCCCTCTGGGTCTCAAGAGACTTGTAAAATCCCCCTTTAGCTGGGGCTCTTAGAGGCCTGTGCTCCCCGGAGTCCTCGCACAGTGTGGCCTTCGCCATGCTACTGGATGGCTCTGGGATCAGTTTGCCCATCTGGAAATGGGGGCGATGGTTTCACAGCCCTACCTGTTTACCCCAGTGGCTGTTGGTAAGACAAGTGAGAATGTGGACAGAGGCTGACCAGCCCTAAACCCTCACCTGGGACGGAGGCCCATCCACACCCTTGATCATCTTCATCATTGATCTGTTGTCAAAGGGAGAGGCGTGAGAATCCGCTGGGCTGGTTTCTGTGGCCCTCACTAGCATCTTCTGCCGCTTCTCCCCAAATCCCAACGTGGGCCAACTCATGATCCCCTCAACAGTTTCAAAGACTCCATACGTTCCCATCCCGCCTGTTCGTCCTTCCCTGCTGTCTCCAAGCTCTTCTTCACCTCTCCCCTTCTCCTCTCCTCATATCTCACTCATTCTACTTCCTACATTTCTCTTGGATCTATCCCCTTCCCCTCCCGTCCCCATTGTCACCGCCCAGTCCAGGCCACCTCCACCCTGGGCTCAGACGCTGGCCCCCATCCCCTCTCCACACCACAGCAGCCAGAGTGCGGCCCAGATTCAGCGCACAGGCCTCTCTCCTGCTTCAAAACCCTGCTCTGGCCCTTTGACCTGAGGACAGAGCCCAAGCTCCTGACTGTGGCCTTCAAGGCCTCCTTTCCAAACATGCCCCTCCTACACTGGTCTCCTTCCCCTGAGAGATCACACCACACTCCCCACAGCATAGTTCCTCAAAGAGGTCTACAGACTCTCCCTGGCCGTCAATGCCCTTTCTACTTCTCTACCACATGAACTCCTACTCATGCATCATTTGAAATGTCACCTTTTAGGTAAGCACACCCCCTCAGGACTTGCAAGTTCAGTGGGGTGACCTGGAACGTGGACCTGAGCAGATTATGTCAGGTTTTCTCTTTCTGAGGCCCCTTCCCAGAAGCCAAACTCTCCCTTCCTGGAAGGCAAGGGTCTATTGTTATTTGTCTCAGCGTTCCCAGTGTCCACCATGAGAGAGGTGCATTGTGGGTGTTCAGGACACATCTAATTAAGGAGGACACCATGGCTCAGAGAAAGAGGGTTTGCCCACGGTCACACAGCCAGTAAGCGGCTGAGCCAGCCTTAGAATTCAGGACTCGCCACTCCATTTGCAAAGGGACTCATCCACCCATTTATTCATTCATTCAGCACATATTTAATCAGCCCTGTGATAGACAAAATAATGGTTCTCCCAATGTGCCCACATCTTAATTCCCGAAATCCGTGAATATGTGACCTTACAGGTAAAAACGACTTTGCAGATGTGTTTAAGTTAAAAAGTATAGAATAGAGACATTTCCTGGATTCTCTGGGTGGACCCGATGTAATCACAGAGTCATTATAAGAGTGGGTCAAGGGCACCCAGGTGGCTCAGTTAGTTAAGCAGCCGACTTCAGCTCAGGTCATAGTTTTGCAGTTCATGAGTTCAAGCCCCGTGCTGGGCTCTGTGCTGACAGCTGAGAGCCTGGAGCCTGCTTCGGATTCTGTGTTTCCTTCTCTCTGCCCTTCCCCTGCTCATGCTCTGTCTCTTTCTCTCAAAAATAAATTTTAAAAATTAAAAAAAAAGAGAGAGCATCATACTCAGAGGAGGAGATGGAATGACAGAAGCAGAAGTCTGGGTGATGCAGGAGTATGAGCTTGGGAACACAGGCAGCTGGAAAAGGCAAGGAGACAGATTCTCCCCAAGAGCTTTCCAGAAGGAACACAGTCCTGCCAACACCTGATTTCCATCCACTGAAACTGATTTAGGACTTCAGACTTCCTGAACTGTAAGATGGTAAGTTTGTGTTGTTTGAAGCCACTGAGTTTGTGGTTATTTCCTACAGCAGCAAGAGGGAACTAATACAAGCCCCTGTCTTGTGCCGGGTACATTACCAGGATGTGGGACAGGCCAGTCCCTGCTATTGTAGATCTTACTCTGGAGGCTGATGATAAATGACGACATAACAAACAGGGTATAATATCAGGCTATGGTGAGTGCCATGAAGAAAATCAAACAGAAAAAAAGAAACAGGGACTATAAGGAAACAGTTTTGGCCTCTATGCAGAGGTAACATTCGAGCTGAAATCTAGAAGATACCAAGGAGCCTGCCGGGAAGAGAAGGCAAGTGCGAAGGCCCTGAAAGGGTGTGAGAGGGCTGAGCAGCTGGGGCGGAGAGGCTGGGGAGCAGGGGGCGGCCAGGTGGGAGAGGTGGATGGGCAGGGGCGGACGGAGCCTGCGCAGCTGCTACTCCTCTGAGCCTCCTAATGGAGATTCACCTGCAGGGCCCGTCATCGCCTGGGAAGATCTCTTGGCAAACGGTGTTACCCAAAGCCGGCCACAGACGGACAGATACTGTATGATCCCACTCCTCTGAGGTTGCAGGTAATCAAATTCACAGAGACGGGCAGTAAATGCTGGTCACCAGGGTCTGGAGGGAGGAGGGATTGGTTAGCGGTTAATGAGTCCAGAGTTTCAATCTGGGAAGATGGGAAGGAAAGTTCTGGAGATGGACAGCAGTGGGGGTTGCACAACTATGTGAACGGACTTAATGCCACTCGAAAATGGTTAAAATGGTACATTTTATGTTATATATAATTTTATTTTAGCAACTGAAAAAAAGAAAACAGGGGCACCTAACCAGCTAGGTCAGAGGAACACGCAACTTTTTTTTTTTTAATGTTTATTTGTTTTTGAGAGAGGCAGAGAGATAGAGTGTGCATGGGGGAGAGGCAGAGAGGGAGACACAGAATCCAAAGCAGGATCCAGTCTCCAAGGGCTCGAACCCACGAACCGTGAGATCATGACCTGAGCCAAAGTCAGATGTTTAACCGACTGATCCAACCAGGTGCCCCACGCAACTCTTGATCTCAGGGTCATGAGTTCGAGCCCCACATTGGGTAAAGAGATTACTTACTTAAATAAATAAATATTTTTTGGTTTAGTTTATTTTGAGAGAGAGAGTGCACACACATGTGTGCCAGAGTAGGAGAGGGGCAGAGAGAATGGGAGAGAGAGAGAATCCCAAGCAGGCTTCAGTCATCGTCAATACAGAGCCCAACGCGGGACTCGAACTCACAAACCGTGAGATCATGACCTGAGCCAAAGTCAGATGCTTAACCGACTGAGTCACGCAGGCATCCCAACAAACAACCCTTAAAGAAAACAAAAGCTTCGAAAAGATGCCCCACACCATATGTCGTCAGTGAGATACTAATTAAAACAACAATGAGATACCACTACATACCACTGGAATGGCCAAAATCCAGACCGGAACACTGGCAACACCAAATGCTAGCGAGAATGCAGAACAATGAGAACTCCCATCCATTGCTGGTGAGGATGCAAAATCGTACAGCCACTCTGGCATGCAGTTCGGCTGTTCCTCACACAACTAAACACACTCTTACCATAGGAACCAGTGATCACGCTCCCTGGTTAGAAGTTATTTCTATCTGTATAAAGGCCTACATTATTGCAGCTTTATTCATAAATGTCAAAACTTAGAAGTAGCCAAGATGAGGGCACCTGGGTGGCTCAGTCAGTTATATGTCCCACTCTTCGTTTCAGCTCAGGTTGTGATCTCACGGTTCATCAGACAGAGACCCATGGACGGCTCTGCGCTGACAGTACGGAGCCTGCTTGGGATTCTCTCTCTCCCTCTTGGCCCCGCCCCTGCTTGTACACATGCGCACTCTCTCTCCCTCAAAATAAAGAAATAAACATTTAAAAAATCCTTTAAAAATTAAAATAATTTAGAAAAATAAGTATCCAAGATGTCTTTCAGTAGGGGAATGGTGAAGTGTGGTGTATCGAAACAATGGAATATTATTCAGTGCTAAAAAGAAATGAGTTATAATGAGTTATCAAGCCGTGAAAAGACATGGTGGAGTCTTAAATTTATTTAAATATTACAAAGTGAAAGAAGACAATTTAAAAATGCTGCGTATTGTATGATTCCAACTATATGACAATCTGGGAAAGACAAAACTATGGATGCGGTAAAAAGATCAGTGTTTGCCAGAGGTTAGGGGAGAGAAGAGAATAGAGAATAAACAGAGCATGCTTTTAGGGCAGTGGAAATGCTCTGTATGATACTACCTCGATGGCTACATGTCAATAGCATAGTGTTGTCCAAATCCATAGAAAATACAAAGCCAAGAGTAAACCATAATGTAAACTATGTGATGATGATGTGTCAGGATAGGTTTACCTACTGTAACAAATGGCCGCTCTGGTTGGGGATGTCAATAATGCGGGGGTCGGGGGGGGGGTGCTATGCATGAGTGGGGGCAGGAGGTATATGGGGATTCTCTATACTTTCCTCTCAATTTTGCTGTGAACTTAAAACTGCTCTAAAAAAGTAAAGTCTTTAATAAAAAAAAAAGAAAAGGTGTCACCCAGAATCTCATCAAGTTTCTAATCCTAACTTCCAGTTTATAAGAAATAACAGAGGCTAGAGGAAGAGAAATGGCCCCATGAGAAGACAGACATGTCCGGAAGGTGGAAACTTCCAGATCCTCTACAAGCTAACTATCTTAGGATCAACAAAAAGTTAGTGCTGTTTTTAACAAAAGCGGATAGGGACACTTATAAGAGACATAGCGCAATGTGTAGACTTTGAATCCTAGGTTTGGAAAAACGGCTATAAAAGACCTGTTGAGGGGAGCCTGGCTAGTTTGGGAGGTTAAGCTTCTGACTTCAGCTCAGGTCATGATCTCACTGTTTGTGAGTTCAAGCCCGCGTGGGGCTCACTGCTGTCAGCCAGAGCCCACTTCAGATTCTCTGTCCCCCTCTCTGCTCCTCCCCTACTCATGCACGCTCTCCCTCAAAAATAAAATAAATTAAAATAAAATAAAATAAAATAAAATAAAACAAACATTTAAAAAAGACCTTTTGGGGACAAATGGGGAAATTTAAATATTAGATTATATTTGAGTTTTATTGTTGCTCTTCTTAAGTGGAATAAAGACTTTAAGAATATGTAGGAGGATGTTTCTGTTCTTAAGAGATGCACACTAAAGTATTTAGGGGTAAAGATCATGATAACCTTACTTTTGAAGAATTCATGTTTAGGGGAAATATATATATGTGTGTGTGTGTATCTTTGTGTGCATATATAGATGTGTGTATATATGGATATATGCATATACATGTCTATACATGTGTGCACATGCACATACATGTGTGTGCATTGTATTGCATACATGTGTGTTGTGTGTATGTGTATGCATACATATGTGTGTTTGTATGTGCATATGTATGTAAGTGTATATGTGTATATGCATATATGCATATGCATATATGTGTATGTGTATGTATATGCGTGTGTGCACATAAATATGGTTGTGTGTGTCTATGTATTTATATATGCACATTGATAGATATGAAATAGAGACAAAGTGAATATAGCACAATATTAACAATGTTGCAGCTAGGTGGTGGATGGGCTAGTGATCATTGAACTACAAAATTCCTGAGCATTTAAGGTGTCTCATAATAAAAACGTGACGAGAAAAGAAGAAATGTTTTTTAAATGTGGCAGTCATCCTGTGAAAACTTAGCTGTCATTGGAAAATTGCAAGTGACAGGCAGAGAACTGGTCTGGTGGTTCTTCATCTGAACCCTGGGGGTTTTCTTACATGGGGACCTCCAGGGCAGAGGCCCCTCCGTGGGTGGGCCCAGGGGCTCCCCCTGGAGAGCACCTGTGTCCCCAGGGACTCCGCAGGGCCCCAAGCCCTTCCTGCTGGCTCAGCCTCCACACCCCATCACCCCATTTCCCTGTGGCTTGGAAGGAGGGTGAGCCATGCCTGAAGCCAGTCAGTCTCTGCTCCCCCAGTGCCCTGGGTCTCCCTGGAGCAGGAGCCCAGGCAGGTTAGGTGTTCAAGGAGCCCTGAGTTCCCAGGAGGGGATCAGGGGACCAACTTACAGAGAAAGGAAAGGGGAGTTCCTCTGGGGGCAGAAGGTGGGAATCACCAGCCGTTGCCGTTGCCGTTGCCGTGGAGGGGACATTTTCTCTCCTTCTAGGGGGCCATTGATGCTGCCCCTATCCTTCTGAGCTTGCTGTGAGAAGTTCCCAGATCAAGTCCTCTCCCCAAACGTCCTTTGTTGAAATTAATTTTTGTTTATTAAACTCACATGTCCACTGACGAATGGATAAACAAAATGTGGTATATGCATATAATAGCATATCATTGAGCCTTAAAAAGGAGAGAAATTCTGGGGCGCCTGGATGGCTCAGTCTGTTAAGTGTTCAACTCTTGATTTCAGCTCAGGTCATGATCTCACAGTTCGTGAGATCCAGTCCGGAGTCCAGCTCTGCACTGGTAGCACACAGCCTGCTTGAGATCGTCTCTCCCTCTCTGCCCCTCCCCCATTCAGGCTCACGCACACACTCTCTCTTCCTCTCAAAATAAATAAATAAATAAATAAATAAATTTTTTTTTAAAGGGGAAGGAGATTCTGACGCATGCTACAATGCAGATGAACCTCAAGGACATTATGTGAAGGGAAGTAAGCCAGTCACAAAAAGGCAAATGCTGGGGGTGGCTGAGTGGCTCAGTCAGTTGAACATCTGACTTCGGTTCAGGTCATGATCTTATGGTTCTTGAGTTTGAGCCTGGAGTGGGGCTCTCTGCTGTCAGCACAGAGTCCACTTCAGATCCTCTGTCTGCCCCTCCCCCACTTGCACTCTCCCAATAAATAAATAAATAAATATTTAAAAAAAAAAGACAGATGCTGTAATGATTCCACCTCGAGGTAGTCAAATTCACAGAGATGGGAAGCGGCAGTGGACACCGGGGGCTGTGGAGAGAGAGGATGGGATGTTGGATAGGACAGGACAGCATTTCCGTGGTGGGAAGGAAGATGGAAAAGTTCTGGAGATGGATGGTGGCGGTGGTGGTACTTAGTGCCAGAGAACTGTGCCCCTGAGATGGCTAAGATGGGAATTTTATGTTATGCTTATTTTACCACAATAAAAATATATGCAATTATGTACAAATGTGTATTGGCAGAAATACATGGTTTAGAGCTCATTAGTTGGCCCCTGAGGCAAGAACGGAGTAGTGGGTGCGAGCAGGTGCTCAGAGGACGGGAGACTTAACTTTCCACCAAATATCCTTTTGTAGGATTCGAAATTTTTTTCCAGGTGCATGATTGTTCAGAAAGATACCATTTTGGGGGGGGGCACCTGTGTGGGTCAGCCAGTTAAGCATCCGACTTAAGCTCAGGCCATGATCTCACAGTTGGGGAGTTTGAGCCCCATGTCAGACTCTCTGCTGTCAGCACAGAGCCCACTTCGGATCCTCTGCCTCCTTCTCTCTCTGCCCCTCCCCCTGCTCATTCTCTCTCTCTCTCTCTCTCTCTCAAAATAAATAAATAAACTTAAGAGGCACCTGGGGGGCTCAGTTTGTTAAGTGTCCCGCTTTGGCTCAGGTCATGATCTCCCAGTTTGTGAGTTCGAGCCCTGCATGGGGCTCTGTGCTGACAGCTCAGAGCATGGAGCCTGCTTCAGATTCTGTGTCTCCCTCTCTGCCTCTCTCCTGCTCATACTCTGTGTCTCTCTCTTTCTCAAAACTAAATAATCATTAAAAATGTGTTTAAATCAATAAACTTAAAAAATATTTTTTAAAAAAGAGACCATTTTAAAATATGCAGCACAAAAAGGAGAGACTGAGAAGTAATTCTCCCACCTCTGCCTACCATCCACTCTGGGTTTTATTTGTTTTCCTCAGAGAAAACCACGTTGAATGATTTCTCCATTGTCCCTCAGAAATACTGCATGCATATGCAAGCACATATATAAAAGTATTTCTTTGAAAGTGATGGAAGAGAGGGAGGGAGGGAGGGAGGCCGGGTGGCCAGAAGGACCAGCAGAGGCAGTAAATAGGAAAATACTGTTCTGTTCCGTGCTGGTTTCACCCGAAATGCATCTTGGAAGTGGTACCCTGCGGTACACCAAGTGCATCGTTCTTCCCAATGGCTGTGTGGTTTTCCACGGTATGGATGTCCCAAAATGTGTACAGCCAGTCCCCTATTGATGGGCATTTTGGGGTTTTCCAGTCTTTTTCATTTACATTTACAAAAATGCCAAAATAACTTTCCTTGAGCAAGCTCACAAAGGGGAATGTGCCTGGCGGATAAATTCCTAGAAGTAGACTGACTGGGCTTTGGTTTCCACTGAGATGCAAAGAGAAAGTCCCTGCCTTGAACAACTGCCTAGGAGGTTCCCCTTTTTAGCAGAAGCGGGAGTGGGGGTGCCCCAGGAAGGGGCTCCACGTGGGGCTGCAAGGAATCTACAGGTCCCTGATTTCGGGGTGGCTGTGGGCCCCACCCCACCTTGAAGCTGCCTGAGGGGCATCCTGCCATCCCCCCAACTTGGATGAGTGAAGATCAGCACCTCAATTTTCCCTGGAGCCAGAAAGAAGGATGGGCACATTTATCTGAGACATGGGGCAGCGGGCTGGCCGTTCTGGGAGCTTGTGGGCAAAGTGTGTTGGTCAAGAGCCCAACCAGGAAGCAAGGTCTTCGAAGGTCCAGACCACCACCAGGGCCAGATAAACAGACTGTGAGGCAAGTGGGAAATCCTGATATGGAGAGAGAGAGGTGGGGAGGAAGAAGGAAAAGACTTGGGGACTAACTGGCCACAATGACAAGCCTTGCAATGGCGATGATGATGGTGATGTCAACTCCAACTGGTCCTTTTTGAGTCCCGGGTGTACTGGGTCTTTATCACATCGTCTCCCCTCAACCACACTTAGAAGGGGCCACTGTCGTCATCCCCATTTCTCAGATGAGGAAACTGAGAATAAGGTCACATAAGGATGGAAAGAGTCAGAGCCAGGGAGTGATGGGGCTTGAATTTGCACTCAGGTCTGACACCAGAGCCCAGCTGCACCCGAACTGCTCAGCGTCTGCAGCCGTGGTCAGACTGGGCACAGAGGCACCAAGGAGAGTCGTAAGCCACACGTGGAGTTTGTCTCAGCCAGTGCAGCCTGAGTTCCCAGCGCCTCGGATGAGGAACCAAGGCTCAGAGACCGGAAGCCATCTGCTGGGGCCACAGTAGGGAGTCTGGATTTGACCCTGAGTTTGGTGTTTTTGCTAAGATATGATTCACATACTATAAGTCACCCTTTTAAAGGGTATATATTTTAGTGGTTCTAAAGATATTCACAAGGTGTGTAACCACCTTCACTATTTAATTCCAAAACATCTTCATTTCCCCCAGAAAGAAGCACTGAATCCACCAGCAGTCACTCTCCAGTGTCCCCTGTCCCCACTTCCTGATGACCAGGAATTTACTCTCTGTCTCTATGAGTTTGTTTCTTGCAGGCATTTCATAGAAATTAAGTCTCGTAATAGGTGGCCTTTTGTGCCTGGCTTCTTCCTTTTTTTTAATGTTTATTAATTATCTTGAGAGGGAGACAGAGACAGAGACAGAGAGACAGTGTGAGCAAGGGAGGGGCAGAAAGAGGAAGACACAGAATCTGAAGCAGGTTCCAGGCTCTGAGCTGTCAGCACAGAGCCCGACGCAGGGCTCGAACCCACAGACAACAAGATCATGATCTGAGCCGAAGTCAGATGCTCAACCACTGAGCCACCCAGGCGCCCCTGTCTTACTTCTTTCTTAGCCTAGTTTCTTCAGGCTCACCCGTGCTGCAGCGTGTACTGGTACTTCACCCTATTGTATGATTAATATTTTCTTGTGCAGCTATCATATTCTGTCCATCCATGCACCCATGAACGAACGTTTGGGTTGTTCCCACATTCATGCTTCTTTGAACATTGTGTCTGAGTTTTCATGTGAGCATATGTCTTTAACCCTCTGAGGTGCTCAAGGAGGAGTGGAATCAGGGTGTTATAGGATAATTCTATGCTTAACTCTTAGATGACCTGTCAGACTGTTTCCAAGGAGGCACCTCCATTTTACATTCCTTCCAGCAATGCAGGCAGTTTCAATTCTTCTACTTCCATGCCAACCTTGTTACTGCCTGCCCTTCTGATTACAGCCCCCCTGATGGGTGGGAAGTGGTGTGTCATCAATGGTTTTGATTATGATTTCCTAATGACTAATGATGCTGAGCCTCTTGTCATGTGCACGTTTGCCATTTGTATGTCTTCTCTGGAATGTTTATTCATGTCCTTTGCCCTTTTATTTTTTTTAAGATTTTAGTTTCAAGCAAACCCCATGCCCAATGTGGGGCTCAAACTCACAACCCCGAGATCAAGAGTCATGTGCTCTTCTGACTGAGCCAGCTAAGCACCCCCATCCTTTATGGATTTTTAAATTGGGTGGTTTGTCTTGGTTGTTGGGTTGGAACAGTTCTTTATGTTTCCTGATATCAGATCCTTATTGTCTCCTATTCTTTGGCTTGTCGTTTCATTTTACAGATGGTGCCCTTTGGATCTCCAAAGTGTGTCACGGTGATGATATCCAGTGTATCTATTGCTTCTTGGGTTATTTGTGCTTGAGGCATCATCTCTAAGAAACCGTTGCCTTCTCCAAGGGTGTGAAGACTTCTCCTTATGTTTTCTTCTAAGAGTTTTATAGTCCTACCTCTTTCATTTGGCCTTAGATCTATTTTGAGTTAACCTTGGTATATGACGTGAGGTAGGGGTCCAACTTCATGCTTTTGCAGCTTTGCCGACATTACTGGTTGAAAAGACAATGCCTTTCCCCCATTTTATTGTCTTGACACCTTTGGGGCACCTGGGTGAATTGGTTGTTTGAGCACCTCTTGATTTCGGCTCAGGTCATGATTTCACATGGTTCATGGGATTGAGCCCTGCATGGGGCTCTGCGCTGACAGTGCGGAACCTGTTTGGGATTCTCCCTCTACCCCTCTCATAACTGTCTTGGCACCTGGTCAAAAGTCCCTTGCATGCATTAATTTCTGGACTCTCGGTTCTAGTCTATTGAACTTCCCATCTACCCTTAGGCCAGTACTAAACCATCTTGATTACTGCCCTTCACAGTAATCTCCTCTGGGTTTTTTTAATCTTTTAAATTTTCACATGAGATCTTTCAAACATACAGAAAAGTAAAATACATCTCGGGTCCCACAACCTAGATTTAATGAGAGTTGATATTTTGCTATGTTTTGGTTTGTATCTTGGTTCATCTCTCTCTCTCTATTCTTTCATGAAGAAGTAAAATATTTGCAATACAACCAGAGCTACCTTACCCCCTTCCCCACCCATTTCCCCTCCCTTGCTTTCTTTTTTTTTCCTTTCATAGTTTATTGTCAAGATGGTTTCCATGTAACACCCAGTGCTCATCCCCACAAGTGCCCTCCTCCATGCCCATCACCCACTTTCCCCTCTCCCCCACCCCCATCAGCCCTCACTTTGTTCTCAGTATTCAAGAGTCTCTCATGGTTTGCCTCCCTCCCTCTCCCCAACTATTTTTCCCCTTCTCCTCCCCCATGGTCCTCCGTTAAGTTCCTCCTAATCCTCCTATACGTGTAAACATATGCTATTTGTCCTTCTCTGCCTGACTTATTTCGCCCAGCATAACACCCTCAAGTTCCATCCACGTTGCTACACATGGCCAGATTTCATTGTTTCTCATTGCCATGTAGTATTCCATTGTCTAGATAAACCACATCCTCTTGATCCATTTGTCTGTTGATGGACACTTAAGCTCTTTCCATGATTTGGCTATTGTTGACACTGCTGCTATGAACATTGGGATACATATGCCCCTATGCATCAGCACTCCTGGATCCCTTGGGTAAATTCCTAGCAGTGCTATTGCTGGGTCATAGGGGAGTTCTAGTGTTAATTTCCTGAGGAACCTCCACACTGTTTTCCAGAGGGGCTGCACCAGTTTACATTCCCACCAACAGTGTAGGAGGGTGCCCGTTTCTCCACATCCTTGCCAGCATCTATAGTCTCCTGATTTGTTCATTTTAGCCACTCTGACCAGCGTGAGGTGATATCTCAGTGTGGTTTTGATCTGCATTTCCCTGATGATGAGGGACACTGAGCATCGTTTCATGTGTCTGTTGGCCATCTGGATGTCCTCTTTGGAGAAGTGTCTGTTCATGTCTTCTGCCCATTTCTTCACTGGATTATTTTTTTGGGGGGTGTGGAGTTTGGGGAGTTCCTTATTGATTTTGGATACTAGCCCTTTATCTGATATGTCATTTGCAACTATCTTTTCCCATTCCATCGATTGCCTATTAGTTTTATGGATTGTTTCCCTTACTGTGCAGAAGCTTTTTATCTTGATGAGGTCCCAATAGTTCGTTTTTGCTCTTGATTCCTTGCCTTTGGGGATGTGTTAAGTAAGCAATTGCACAAACAACCATAAAATACCTAGGAATAAACCTAACCAAAGATATAAGAGATCTGTATGATGAAAACTATAGAAAACTTATGAAGGAAATTGAAGAAGACACAAAAAGTGGAAAAACATTTCATGCTCATGGATCAGAATAAACATTGTTAAAATGTCATTACTACCCAAAGCAATCTACACATTCAATGCAATCTCAATAAAAATTGCAGCAGCATTCTTCTTAAAGCTAGAACAAACTATCCTAAAATTTATGTGGAACCACAAAAGACCCCGAATAGCCAATGTAATATTGAAAGAGAAAACCAAAACAGGAGGCATCACAATCCCAGAATTTAGCCTCTGCTACAAAGCTGTAATCATCCCCTCCCTTGCTTTCCACGTGTAACCACAAAACCACCAGACTGAAGCTTCTGGGGGCCCCTCCCAAGGATCATTATCCTTTTATAGCTTTATAAATATAAAACGGTACTGTTTTGTGTGTCTTACGTAAGTAGCGCCATACTTAATGTAACCTTTTACAACTTGCTTCTTCCACTCAAGTTCATGTTCGTAAACTTCTTTTCCATTTTGATCCATGTGGGTCTAGCACATTCGCTTTTACCATTGTGTGGAGCAAATTCTATTTTGGATGGATCTATTATTTATTTATCCAGAGCCCTGGAAATGGACGTTTAGGTTGTTTCCAGATGATCACTCTTACTAAGAGTTCTGTAATGAATAGACATCTGTGTCTGGGTCTTCCGGTTTCCTTCATCTTTTTGCTTACTTTTTTGTTGTAAGTTCTCCTCTGAGGAACCCACTTCCCCTGCAGGCTTTTTAGCAGTGGCTGTTCTCACTATGGGCCAGGGGTGGGATAAGCATCCTTCTTACTCTCCAAAGCTACTTCCAAGCCAGCCATTCTTCTTCCCTCCTCCCTAAAGCCCCTAGATTCTCTGAAATGGATGTCACCAGACTACCGCCCCCTACCATTTCTGGTCACAGCCTTCTCCACCTCCACTGGCTGACAATTTTAGCTCCCAGATCATAGTCATCCTCTCCAGTGTGACTCTGTCACAATCCTGGTGATTTCGATAGCCCTCCTCTCGGTCCCATGGCCTCCTCTACTCTGATCAACTTATCTTCTACTCACCTCAGCCTCTCACTCCCAAAGTCATACCCTTGACCACATTATTACCGGTAACTGCATTTGACATAATCTTGATTTCAAACGCTTCTCACCAACCACCACCATCTATCTATCAGCCCAGCTTACTGACTTTGAGTATCCAATTCCAACAATCCTTCAAGCCCTCCCAGACCAATCCTGTCCCCTTCCTTGTCTCTTGCTCCCTGCTCAGGTCCTCACTTCTCTCCTTAGTCACTTCAATTTCCACAGGCTTTCACTGTAAGACAATCAATTTTTATTATTTTCAGCCCTAAGTTGGTGATAATTTCTTTTTTTTTAATGTTTTTTTTTTTTTTTATTTCTAGGAGAGAGAGAGAGAGACAGCGTGAGCAAGGGAAGGTCAGAGAGAGAGGGAGTCACAGACTGAAACAGGCTCCAGGCTCTGAGCTGGCAGTCAGGACAGAGCCCGACACGGGGCTCGAACCCACGAACTGCGAGATCATGACCTAAGCGAAAGTTGGACGCTCAACCGATTAAGCCACCCAGGCGCCCCAGTTGGTGATAATTTCTTATAGCAACAACAGAAACTAATACAACACTCAAGAAATTGAGAGGAGTGGGGGTGCCTGGGTGGCTCAGTCGGTTGAGCGTCTGACTTCGGCTCAGGTCATGATCTCACAGTTTGTGGGTTCAAGCCCCGCGTCTGTGCTGACAGCTCAGAGCCTGGAGCTGCTTCAGATTCTGTGTCTCCCTCTCTCTCTGACCCTCCCCTGCTCACGCTGTCTCTGTCTCTCTCAAAAATTAATTAATTAATTAATTAATTAATTAATTGAGAGGAGTGCTTGGGTGGCTCAGTCGCTTAAGTGTCCAGCTCCTGATCTTGGCTCGGGTCATGATCTCACTATCGTGGGATCAAGACCTGTGTCAGCAAGGACCCTGCTTGGGATTCTCTCTCTCCTTTTCTCTCTATCCCCCCACTTAAAATAAATAAACTAAAAAAAAAAAATAAATAAAAAGAACTTGAGAAATGTTTACTCAAGAATATCTCCTGAACCTTAATAAGAAGAGTGTGAGTCTATAGTGTTCAGTCTGAGGCTACAGCCACATTTTCCCTCCCCTCAGCATGATGGTATAGAAGGTCTATCGAAGTGGTGGGAAAGGGGTGCCATTATTTGGAACAAATGCAGAAAATTCCGTGCCCTGAGGCATTGTCAAAAAACAGTAGTGATCTCAGTCACACAATGGGGGAGGCAAATACCACAGCTAGTCTGAGCTCTCATTAATGGTTGGGTAAAGCAGTGCACCAACAGACTAGCCAGAAATGTAATGGGGAGGCCTGGGAATGGCACAGCTGAAGTGGCAAACCTTATTTTCAAAGGTACCAAAGAGGGGCGCCTGGGTGGCTCTGTTGGTTAAGCGTCTGACTCTTGATCTCGGCTCAGGTCATGGTCTCATAGTTTGTGGGATTGAGCCACGCTGTTAGCGTGGAGCCTACTTGAGATTCTGTCTCTCTCTGCCCCTCCCCAGATCCCGGACGCTCTCTAAATAAATACATAAATAAATAAACCGTACAAAGAATAAACAGTAAGGGGCTGAGCCTGGGTGGCTCAGTCAGTTAAGTGTCTGACTCCGGCTCAGGTCATGATCTCACGGTTCATGAATTCGAGCCCTGCATTAGGCTCTCTTGTCTTTGCCTCTCCCTCACTGGCTCGCTCGTGCGCTCTCTCTCTCTCTCAAAATAAACTTTAAAAAAAACCCAAAAAACAGTGAACAGTTCTCCTCCATCCCTGACTTGTTTCCTTCTCCCAAAGCAACTCCTATGGCCAGTTACTCATACAGGCCTGAGGTTATTTTCTGCAAATGCAAGCAGATATATGTAGGTAATTCCTCCCCTTCCTAATGCTGCAGTCTTCTCTGCACATTATTCTGTTCCTTTTAGCTCCCATTTCACAGTTTGTTTCGGTGGCCTGCAGGAGTACCTGGTTTTGGTTGTTTTTTTTTTTTTTCTCAAAGAATTTACTTTTAAGTAATCTCTACACCCAACGTGGGACTTGAACTCGCAACCCTGAGATCAAGAGTCACATGCTCCACCGACTAAGCCAGCCAGGCTCCCCAAGAGTACATGAATACCTGTAGAATCAGGTCATTTGACACAAGGGGAAACTGAGGCCCAGAGAGTTCTAGAACCCAGTCTTACCTCACATTCTGAAGCTCATTCCTCAAGTTAGAGGGTGCAATCGGCAGGAAAAAACTGTCCCTTCTCAGACATATTATTTAAAACAAATCATTCATCAGATGAAAAAAAAAACAGATAAAGATTTGTTTGTTTTAGGAGCCCTTGGCGTCTCAGAAGGAGGAGAGGAAATCAGAGCTTCTCAAGAACAAAATGGAAAGCAGAGCCCCTCCCCTTCCCTAGGGTCATCTGAGAGCCAGTGTCTGCACCCCTCATGGATTGCTAGTCTTCCAGCCCAAAGTGGGGCCAAATCTGCTGAGCCCCTTTCAGCCAGGCCACAACAGCTGTGTAACATTGAGCAAGTCGCCTTCCCTCTCTGGGCCTCCAGGCCAATCTTCTCCAAGGAGCTCCTCCCTGGACCTCAACAGCTGGAGTTTGTCTCTCCTCTTCTGGGCTCCCACACATGATTTACAACTGCCCTCCCTCTGCCCCCATGTTTCCTCTTGCCCTTAAATTATCTTTAATTAATGTGAGTACTTTCAAGGTTCTGGGCCTATGCCAAGTATTCCTCATGGGACAAAGTCTCAGAGTACTGAAAGGGAGAATCTGGACGCATTTTACAGATATAGAACCTGAGGTTTCAAGAGGCCAAAAAGCTTCTCTTATGTCACATAGCTAGCTAATGTCGGGGACAGAAATTGTACCAGCCCAGCTCTGCTGATTTCGGGTCCCTGAGGGGACCTACCACTCCCTTGGGCCTTGATATCAAAGTGTAAGCTTAGACAACTTGACATCAACCCCCAAAGAGGCTGAGTCCAGAGAGGGAAAGCAGATTGTCCAAAAACACACGGCCACTGGGGCAGAGCCGAAAGTGGACTATTTCCTTAGGCCTTTTATCATGTGGTGGATGGTGAGGACATGGAAGTAAATAGGACACCTGCTGTTTGCCTCCAAGTTGCTCACAGGTCTCATCTATGCAACCATCAAAGCCAGGTACTGAGCAATGGGTCAGGCCAGAGGCTGTGTGTGGCTTGCATGTGTATTCTTCACAGCGACCCGCCGAGGAAAGGCACTCTCGAGGGGAGACTGAGGCCTGGAGAGGTGGAGGAATGGCAGCCCTGGGGCTGGAGCTCTGGCTGGATCCAACGTACTGTCCTAACCATCCCGCCGCCCTGCCTCCTGGGCTTGGGGACTCGCGGTGCTGTGAACGAATGGGGTGGGGGTGGTGTATAACCCTTCATGACAATCGTGATTTTCACCGGGGGGTTATCATCGGATGGCTCTCTTCCCTGGGCCTCAGCAAGAAGAGTAGAGTTTGGACAGAGGGTTTAGGAACTTTCCTGATCCTTTGCCCACCCCAGGAAGAGCAGCCAGACGCCTTCCTCAGACAGGAAGGTGACTCAGATGTTCCTCCAGGACATTCCCAGCCCCGCTTGAAATCCCAGCGCAGCAGGCTGGCCCAACCAGCAGCTCCAGGCTCTTCCCCAGAGAGTGGTCTGTGGCGGGTAAGTCCCCAGGTGATTTCCCTGGCTGGGAAAATGGGCCTTTCAGCAGTGGAGGAACAATTAGTGAAGAATTTCATTCCTGAGAACTGCCGAGTTGGGGAAACCGAGGTGAGACCAGAGCAGTGATTTATCTGGAGCCCCACAGAAAGTCAGAGGCTGAGGCCAGCCTCATCTAGAACACGGAACAGTTCTTGGACAGGCCTGCTGAGTGCTTGAGGCTGGCGACCCCATGCCAGACAAGGCCCAGGGCCTGCCTGGAAATGCTCATGGCTCAATGTAGAGTGACGTCATCGCTGGGCAAAGACAGCATGGTGTGTCCATGCCAAGGTGGAGAGAAGGGGCAGCCTGGTGGCCCAGGGGAGGATGCCATGGAGCTCTGCCTGGTGGAGGGAGGGGAGCATAGAGGGGAAGTGCTCGTATCCACCTGGAAGGGTGCATTTCGTCAGGTAGATAAGGGAGGAAGGGCATTCCAGTAGGAGAGAACAGCGTGACCTAGAGCTCAGAGGTGGGATCTTGCCCAAGGACTGTGAGAGGCAGCAGAGTGGAATGTATGAGTCCAGAGCCCACATTTTGGAATCGGACTACTTATCATTGAATCCTGGCTCTATCGCTTACAGCTGTGGACCTTGGCAAGCAACCTAACCGTTTGGTGCCTGTTTCCTTCTCTGCAAAACGGGAAAAACAAGAGTACCCAGCTCAGAAGACTTTTGTGAAGATTAAATAAATTAATCCACATGACAGAGAGTTGGGCAGAGTTAACAACTGCTACTATTCACATAGAAATTGGGCTCAGGGAGAGTTTCAGTGCAGTCCAGTGCTCTTGCCTCTGAGCTTGGCTCTAGCCTGCTCTTTGGGGGCTCCATGAAACTTTCCCCATTGTCACCCAACATTTTAGACCCCCCCCCATTTAAGGTGTGGTGGAGAGAGGGAGGTTCTTGGAATAGGGTTAGTAGAGCTTTTGGAGGATTGGGATCCCACCCCAGAGGTTAGGACAAGAGAGAGGAGATTCTCTAAGGAAGATGGGGATATAGGAATGGACAGAGCAGAGAGACACACCCCTCATGCCTAAGAGCTCTGGAAGACTCTTGCAGGACAGGTCCGCTGAACAGGGAAGTCACAGACAGATTCATGGCCACCTGTAACACAGAAAGAATTTCTTGGGCTTCCCAGGCAGGGACATGGAATGCTCACAGCAACTGGGCTGCGGAGCAGTGAGCAAAGGCAGAGAGACACTGGGCTCCCTTGAGCAGCTGAGTCCCCTCCCTTGGTCTGGGGAAGGCAGGAGGTCTCCGTCACCAGCCCACCTTACCCAGCCTTGGGGTCTGGAACCAGAGGAGGCAGCCACTTCCCAAGCTGACTAGAGGATTAGTAGAAGAGCCCCCATCTGAGCCAGCGCCGTTGAAGAACAGGACGTGCCCTTGACTTCCGGGATGGGAACATGTCACAGGGACACACAGGAAACAGGACTTAAGGAGATGGGAGGCCTCTAAGGATCCCACTGAGGCATCCCCCGCCCGCAGGAATGGGACCTCTTGCTTCCTGTGCCAGGCACTCTGCCATCTTGGTATCTTGGTGCCTTAGCTCTTCCCTGGGTCTGGATCTTTTTCTGTGGCCGCTGCTATGGTCCGCCTCGGCCAGCCATGACTCCTACCTCCTCACATCCCTCACTGTGCGTGGCCCGTCCTCACTGCTCGCCCTCGGGTGGTCTTGGCCTCTGTGCCACTCTCTTCGTGTCAGGAGCACAGTGAGTTTGGGGCTGACACCCCATTCAAGAGGGGTACTTTCCCAAGAAGTGTCTTTTATTCAACTGACTGATGATTTAATATCTAATTGATTTATTTATTCTAAAATACATAAATACTAAATGTATTGTTTTAAGTTTATTTATTTATTTTGAGAGAAAGAGTTGGAGGGGGGCAGAGAGAGAGGGAGAGACAGAGAGAATCCCAAGCAGGTTCTGCACTGACAGCGCAGAGCCTGACACAGGACTTAAACTCACAAATGGTGAGATCACCACCTGAGCTGAAATCAAGATGATTAACTAACTAGCTGAGCCACCCAAGTGCCCCAAAAGTTAATTATATTTCTTTTTTTTAATGTTTTATTTATTTCTGAGAGAGAGAGAGAGACAGCGTGAGCAGGGGAAGGTCAGAGAGAGAGGGAGACACAGAATCTGAAACAGGCTCCAGGCTCTGAGCTGTCAGCACAGAGCCCAATGCGGGGCTCGAACCCACAAACCATGAGATCATGACCTGAGCCGAAGTCGGACACTTAACCAGCTGAGCCACCCAGGTGCCCCAATTATATTTCTAAACAGGTAACATGCAAATATATACTCGAATTTAAAAATGGAAACTAAAAATTGTAACTGATATTTTCAAATAGATTTTCAAGTATTGAAAATACAGGTATTTTCAAATAAACCTAGATTTACTTCTAGGTTTTTAGTTATCTATGATTGATTGATGATCAATCAATGATCATCGATTGATCATCAATAGATTGATTGAGGAGCTTGATTTCGGCTCAGGTCACAATCTCATGGTTGGTGTGTTCGAGCCCTGTATCAGGCTCTCTGCTGTCAGCACAGAGCCCACTTTGGATCCTCTGTCTCCCTCTGTCTCTTCCTTTCCCCCATTCTCTCTCTCTCTCTTTCTCTCTCTCTCTCAAAAAATAAAAAATTAAAATTAAAAAAATAGGATAAGAAAACAGGAAATATTTTCATGATCATGAAGTAGAAGACCTCTTAATTGGCGATATTAAAGCATACTAACCATAAAGGGGGAAAAAACCTGATAAATTAGACTACATTTAAAACAAAAATTTATATTTATCAGAATACATTGTTAAAAAAAAGTGAAAAGTCAAAAAAGTGGGATAAAAAACTCTTATCTAGAATATACAAAGAAGCCCTACACAAATCAATAAGAAAATGACAGACAAATTAAGGGGGGAAAGGGGCAGAAATGCTTGCATCAGCATTTCCCAAAGAGGATTTCCAAGTGGCAAGGAAAAAACCCAAAACAAAGCAAATCTGCAAGGTATTCAATTTTCTTAGGCATCCGGGATATGCAAATTAAGGCCATAATGAGGCACCACGACACACCCATCCAAAAGGCTGAAAATAAAATGACAGACAATCTAAGTGTCAGCAAGGATGTGAGCAACTTCATATACCGCTGATGGAGATGCAATTGGAGAAGACCCAGGAAAATTCCTTGGCGGTGTTTACCAAACACTGTGATCGAGAATTCTATCTTTGATATACACCTAAGAGAATATGGCCACCAAGTGACATATACAAGAATGCTAATATATAAATTAGCAGAATTTATAATTACTCCAAACTGGAAACTACCCTAATGTCTATCAGCAGTAGGATGGTTAAATAAATTGGATATTCTCTGGGTTTTGGTTGTTTTATTTGGGGCCAGGTCTTTTTATTGTATTTTTAAGTGTACAATTCAATGATTTTTATTTATTTATTTTTCATGTTTTATTTATTTTTGAGGGAGAGAGAGAGCACAAACAGGGGAGGGACAGAGTGGGAGGGAGACAGAGGATCCGCAGCGGGCTCTGCGCCGACAGCAGCAAGGCTGACGTGGGGCTCGACCTTAGGAGCCCAACTGTAAGATCATGAGCTGAGCCAGTCAGACACTCAATGGACTGAGCCACCCAGGCGCCTTCAATACAATGATTTTTAGTAAATGTACAGAGTTGTGCAACCATGACCACAAATTTTAGCACATTCCATTAAACCTTGAAAGATCCATCATGCTTGTTGTAGTCATTTCCCTTTCTATTTCCCCAACCCCAGTCAACAACTAAACTAATTATTGTCTCTACACTTTTGCCTTTTCTGGACCACTCACAGGCATGGAATTGTCCCATCTGGCTACTTTCACTTTGCCTAGTATTTTAAGTTCATCCATGTTTTAGCACGTATCAGTACTTCATGCCTTTTTGTGCCTGAATTATGGTATTCCGTCATATGCCTATGCTGTATTTTGTTTATTAATTCATCCATCGATGGACATTTAGGTTATTTCCACTTTTTGGCTATTATGAATAATGCTGCTTTGAACATTTATATTTATTTTTATATAGATTTTTTAAAAAATGTTTTATTTATTTCTAGGAGAGAGAGAGAGAGACAGTGTGAGCAGGGGAGGGTCAGAGAGAGAGGGAGTCACAGACTGAAACAGGCTCCAGGCTCTGAGCTGGCAGTCAGCACAGAGCCCGACGCGGGGCTCAAACCCACGAACCGCGAGATCATGACCTGAGCGAAAGTCGGACACTTAACCGACTAAGCCACCCAGGCGCCCCATATTTTTATATAGATTTTTTAAAGTTTCTTTATTTATTTGGAGAGAGAGAAAGTGTGAGAGGGGGAGGGGCAGAGAAAGCGGGAGAATCCCAAGCAGACTCCAAGGGGATCAGCGCAAGCCAACAGCAAGCCAACAGCAGAGCTCGGACCCCCAGAATGGGAGGTGATGACCTGAGCCAAAAATCAAGAGTCAGACGCTTAACTGAATGGGCCACCCAGGAGCCCGTGAACATTTACATTTAAGTGTTTGTGTAGACCTACATTTTTATTTCTCTTTGGTAAATGTTAGGAATGTTATCTAGAAGATTTTTTGTTTAACTTCTTAAGAAACTGCCAAACTTTTCCAAACCGAATGTGCCATTTTGCATTTCCACCATCCACTTATGAGGGTTCTAGTTTCATCCTTGCTCACACTTATTATGTCTTTTTTTATTATAGTAATTCTTAAGGTACGAATTGGTATCTCATTGTGGTTTCCATTTCACCTTATCGTATGCTTACTGGATGTTCATATGGTTTCTTAGGGGAATATCTATTCAGTTATTTTCCCTATGTTTTTTAAAGATTTTACTTTCAAGTAATCTTTACACCTAAGGTGGCGCTCAAACCCACAACCCCAAGATCAAGACTTGCGTGCTCTACTGACTGAGCCAGACAGGAGCCCCTGTTTTGTCTGTTTTTAAACTGGGTTATCTATCTTCCTGTTTCAGACTCGTAAGTATTCTACAAAGTGTTCTATACGTCTGTAAGCTCATATACAATTTGTGAGTGTTTTCTTCTAGTGATTAGATTTTCTTGATGGTGACTCATAAAGTTTTAAATTTTGATGAAATCCAGTTTATTAATTTTTTTAATTTTATGAGTCATGCTTTTGCTGTCATGTCTAAGAAACTTCTGCCTGACTCAGGGTCACAAAGAGTTTCGCCTAAATGCTTTACAGTTTTAGATCTACATTTTGGCCTCTGGACCTTTGCGGTTAAATTTTGTGACTGCTATGTGTCAGGGGGCCCAAGGTCATTCTTTCACATATGTGTACCCAGTTGCCCCAAAGCCCCTTGTTGAACAGACTAATCTTTTTCCATTGAATTACCTTGGCTCCTTTGTTGAAACTCCATTGGCCATCAATTTAAGTGTTTATTTTGGGCCCTCACTTCTATTCCACGGATCTACATGTGTCTCCTTATTCAGTCCCACACACTTCTGTGTTACTGTTGATTTACAGAAAGTTTAGAAATTGGGAAGTTATGCCCTCTAGCTTTATTATTCTTTTTCAAGATTGCTTTCACTAATCTAGGCCATTTGCCTTTTAATATACATTTTAGAAACAACTCTTCAATTTCTGCAAAAAAAAAAAAAAAGGAAAAGAAAACAAAAGGAATTAAATTTAGTAAGAATTGAGTTGGATCTATAGGTCAAGTAGAAGAGAAATTTCCTATTGAAAATGTCTTCTAATCCATAGATGCAGAATGTCTCTACTTAGATTTCTTTAATTTCTCTTGGCAAAGACTTATAATATTCACTGTACAAATCTTCTTACACTGTGTTATTAAGTTAATTCCAAAGTATTTTATTGTTTTTGATACTCTTGTGAATGGAATTGTTTTCCTAATTTCATTATTGGATTGTTCATGAGTAGTATATAGAAACTTAGTTGATTTTTATATATTGATCTTCCACTCTACAATCTTATAGCACTACTTTTGTTTCTAGTAGGGAGACTAATGGGATTTTTTTGTTTGTTTGTTTGTTTGGGTTTTTGTTGGCTTGTTTTTTGATAGTTCCCTGGAATTTTTCCGTGTATAAAATCATGTCATCTACAAATAGGGATAATTTACTTCTTCCTTCTAATCTGGATGCCTTTTATTTCTCTCTGTTGCTTAATTTTCTGGCTATAACTTCTAACACAATGTGGAACGAAGGAGGGCAGAGCAAAAATCCTTGGTGTGTTCCTGATCAGAAGGGGAGCGTGTCCTGTCTTTCACCATTAAGTATGGGGTTAGCTTTGGGCTTTTCATAAATACCCCTTATCCAGCTAAGGAGCTTATCTTGTATTCTTAGTGTGTTGTGTTTGTTTTTTTTAATCATGTAAGGGTGTATATTTTCATATGCTCACGTTTTGTAAATGTGGTGCCTATTAATTTTTTTAAAAATATGTGTAATGAGGGGAGACTGGGTGACTCAGTTGGTTAAGCATTGGACCTCAGCTCTGGTCACGGTCTTACAGTTCATGGGTTTGAACACCACATGGGGCTCTGTGCTGACAGTACGGAGCCCGCTTCAGATCCTCTGTCTCCCTTTCTTTCTGCCCCTCCTCCCACCTCCCTCTCAAAAATAAAACATTAAATTTTTTTAAACGTTTATAATGTAAAAAATGTGTAAAGCCTTAAAATTCATCATACTGGCATTTTTTACATTGATATAGGGGCGCCTGGGTGACTCAGTCAGTTAAGCGTTCTACTTCAGCTCGGGTCATTGTCTCGTGGTCTGTGTGCTCGAGCCCCACATTGGGCTCTGTGCTGACAGCTCAGAGCCTAGAGCCAGCTTCGGATTCTGTGTCTCACTCTCTCTCTCTCTCTCTGCCTCCCACCCCACCCATTCACATTCTGTCTCTCTCTCTCAAAAATGAATAAATGTTTAAAAATTTTTAAATGATATAACAGTTTTAATTTCTGAATTGAATTTCTTTTTATTTATTTATTTATTTCTGAGAGAGACACAGCGTGACCAGGGGAGGGTCAAAGAGAGAGGGAGACACAGAATCTGAAACAGGCTCCAGGCTCTGAGCTGGCTGTCAGCACAGACCTCGACACAGGGCTCGAACCCACAAACCGTGAGATTGTGACCTGAGCTGAAGTCGGACACTTAACTGACTGAGCCACCCAGGTGCCCCAATTTAATTTCCTTTTAACATACTGAGGTTCAAAGAAGAAAACCTCCAAAGGGTAGGATGTCTGGCCAGAGACTTACTGATGCTTTTAGGAAAAAGAGGAGGAAACAGAAAGAAAAACATATAAGGTTGGAAAATTCAGTCCTAATTAGGAAAGGTAAAAAAAGGAAAGTGAAAGCTTTCTTCCTGTCCAGAGGTAATCTCTGAAAATAGCATTTTTGTGATTCATTGTGGGGCAGCAGGGGGGGAGGGGTGGGGGGAGGTATGAAAGGAAGAAATAGAAAACTGTCATGTGAACCCAAGTTTGTTTCATTTAACACCTTTTGTCTTGTAGGATCTGTTTCAGCAAGTGATTTGGGGCCGGTCTCGATTTCTCTTTGGCCAGGAATGCAAGCCAGGGGGCCTCCAGGAGGCAACGTTCCTGTCTTCCAAAAGTTAGACAGTGACATCTCCAGCTGGCTCCTGGGGAACGGGAGGCCGCCTAGGGCCTGCCCAGCCTCAGGTCCTGTCCCCTGGCAAATAACGTCACTCCCTGGCTGTGGCCACCATGGTCATCTGTCCACAGAACCACAAGTATCTCACCAGCCAGGCTGAAAAACATAGTGAGGGTCTTCAGAGCACAAATGCCTTTTTCCAACTTCTTTTTTATGATAAAATGAATTCATGCTCATGCTTAGCAAGTCCAAGGGCACAGAGAATGGGAACTCCTTTCTCATCCCCTCTCCCCAGAGCAAACTGAGCTCCCAGGTCTGTCACTCAGCCCTGGGAGGCAATGAGGGTAATGACTCCATCCTACAGATGAGGAAACTGAGGCTTAAAGGGGAGAAGAAACTGCTGAGACCACACAGCTGAGAAGTGGCAAAGTTGGGATTTGAACTTGACTCTCCTGCCTTCACGTCTCCAAATTGCCACAAATCTATCAGAGGTGTAAGCCCTGAGTGGCTCCGTCCCGAGTTTATAGGACTCTGTGCACCATGCCTTGTCCCACACATGCAGGCAGGTCCTCACACCCGCATACATCACACACAATGAGACTCAACCTGCCGCACCCAGCAGAGTGCCTTTACCCCCACAGATACACATCCATCTCCAAACCAACACACACACTCACACACTTAGTCACACATGCGCAAATCACATAAACACTGACACACATCATGTTCTCACACCCAGAGGCACACAGCTCTATGCACCCATAGACACGCTGTCACCAGGCTCCCGCCAGAGCCAGCCAGAGCCCACCCCAGAGCGGACACATTCCCCTCTTGGCCAAGCCACCCGGAGAGGTTCTGCCTTTACCGGATCAAATCCCAGCTACTGTCTTTGAAACCAGCTCTGGTGCCAGCCGATGGCTCTCAGCCGCCAGAGCCGGGCACCATACCTCCATGCCCTTCCCTTTCCGGCCAAGATTCTAAGGCTCCTGTCCTCACCCCGCAGCCCTAGTACCGAATGGGGTTTTGGTGAAGAACCACCTCTTAAGGTTTATGGGCACAGATATCCTGAAGCGGACCTTGGCTAAAGGATACAAATCCCAGCCCAGGGATAGAAGCCCATGTCTGTGATGTTTGTCTTCTCCAGATGCTCGGTGTCACAGAACGTTTCTGAATCCCTTGCCTCAGTTTCCCTCAGTAGTTCTCGAAGGGTAGAAACCTGCACAGCCTAACTTGAGGATCCTTATAAACAGGCCTCCTTAACACAACAGGGACATGAAACAGACTTCATGGAAACACTCCTGCCCCCACACCTATTTGGGGGCCTCCGGGGCTGGCGTAGAGTGAGTACTCCATCAGGGCACTGGCTAAGTGAAGGAATAGCCAGACATTAGGAGAGAATTGCTTCCTCCAAAATATACTCTCAGGGATTAGAACACGGGGACTGAGATCCTTAGTGGGGGTACTGTAAACATCTGGGGAAATGACTCTGACTGTAGGATTTATCCATTCATTTGCTCAACTAATAAATATTTCCGAGTACTTAATAAATATTTCCGGAGTACTTAATAAATATTTCTGGAATGCTGGGTGATGGGGGTCAGTGGGGGTGAAGAACCCAGGCAGGCCCTGCCCACAAGCAAGGTAGGGGTCTGGTGGGGGTCCACATGTGGCCTGAGGCTCACACACACACACACACACACACACACTCGTACACAACTGCACGCCATGTTGTGGTTCTGGTGCAGACGGGAGCCGACCCCAGCTGGAGCCCAGCTTCCCAGGGGAGGGGACGCCCAGCAGAGAGCTGAGGACCAGGTGAGAGCACTGAGCTCCTCAACAACACTGAATCTTTGTCAGACCGCCCGACCTAGAAAACTATTGCATCAGACTCTGCCTCTTTTTTATTGGGAGCTTCATAAACCTAGATGCTTGCTCTGTATACCCCCTGAAACCTTTGGAGAACACGAGAGAGGCCAGTAATGTGTATTTTGGGTTTGTTGTTGTTGCTTAGAATGAAAAGTAATTGTTGTGGCTTTTTCCTTTTGCACTGGGGGGCATGGCTCTCCCAGGGAGTCTCTGGCTGGAGGACGGGGCACTCTGACTATGTACTACTCAATAATGACTCCTGGGACTCTGAGAGTCCACCTGTCACCGGCCCAGGCCCCTGCTGGCTGGCGCATTATCTGTCGAGTCCCCAGGACAGAGTATCTTTTCTAGAATCTGGATGCCAGCAGACAAAGGAAAGCACTGTGGGAACCAGGAAAAAAGCAGTGTTTCTATTTCCTGGATAAAACAAATTGTGAGGCACAGCCATAGCTCAGGAAAACCCGCAGCTATTTGAGGATGAAAGAATCTCTGGAAGAAATGTTAAAACTCTGACTGGCTCTACAATGGTGGGAAAGGCCCGCAGCTGCTGGTTTCTGTCCCCACACCACCCCTCGCCCCAGAACTGGGGCGCCTCTTTCCCTCCCAGATGGGCACAGGCACCAGACACAGCCTGCAATTCTGGGTTCCAGCATTTCGGGGTCAGAACCAACTCTGTTCAGCTGGCGACATGGCAGCACCAGCCCTGGGTCCTCGTGACGCACGTAGAAAACGTACGGTGGCTGGAGGGAAAGTGGAATATTTGTACTGCACCCTCCCAAGATCCCCTGCTTCCCTAGAGGGACCGGTGGGCCGTCTTAACCCTGGGTTCTCCTAAGATCCATCTCGTCTGAGTCTGACTCCCAGGCTTCTGCTCACGCTGAGCCCCCTACCCGGGACGCCCTTCCCTTCCCCTCAATCCCTGCAGGTCAGACCTGCCCTTCTTTGCCTACCTTCTCTTTGGCATCTTTGGAGTTCTTCCCCGTGGTGCTGTGGGGTTTCATTGGGTAGGCTCTGATCTCCTGCTTCCTGATGTTTTGCTGCTGAGCTATGAGGCCAGCACTGTCTGATAGAAATACAACACACGGTTAAGCGTCCGACTTCGGCTCAGGTCATGATCTCACGGTCCATGGGTTCAAGCGTCGCATCGGGCTCTGTGCTGACATCCAGCTCAGAGCCTGGAGCCTGTTTCAGATTCTGGTTTCCCTCTGTCTCTCTGCCCCTTCCCTCCTTATGCTCTGTCTCTCAAAAATAAATAAATGTTAAAAAAAAAAAAAACAACACAAGCCGAATACATAATTAAGTTTTCCTAGTAGCAACACTGAAAAAGCAAACACAAACTGTTGAAATCAATGTCGTTAATGTTTTTTATTTCATGCAACCCAGCCAAAGTTTTATCTCTTTGACAAGTCATCAATAGTATACCTGAATAATAAAATAATTTCCATTTCTTTTCCTACCGTCTTTGTAATCCGGTTTGTATATTACATTTATGACCCATCTCAATTCAGTGTGGCCACATTTCCAATGCTCAGTGATCAGCTTGTGACCACCATGTTGGCCAGAAGAGAGATCTAGGCTGTATTCATCTTTGGGTTACACGTGGCAAAAGTTTACACTGAAGTGGCTTAAGTGAAAAGGAGTGTTGGCTCATGAGACTAAAGGAGCCAGGCATGGATGGCTTCAGGCACAGCTAGATCCAGGTTGCTAGCAGAAGGCTGGAGTGGAGAGGAGGAGGGGCAAGCAGTGGGAGGAGGAGGTAGCCAGAGTAGGGGTTGGATTGAATCCAAAGGGGCTCCCAGGGGCGCCTGGGTGGCTTAGTCGGTTAAGCGTCCGACTTTCGCTTGGGTCATGATCTCGCGGTTCGTGGGTTCGACCCCCATGTCGGGCTCTGTGCTGACTGCCAGCTCAGAGCCTAGAGCCTGTTTCAGAGTCTGTGACTCCCTCTCTCTCTGACCCTCCTCTGCTCACACACACTCTCTCTTTCTCCTAGAAATAAATAAAACATTAAAAAAAAAAAACAAAGGGGCTCCCAAAGAGTCCTTGAGCATCAAGTAGAACAAGAAAGCCGGAATCTAGTCTCGTGGAGATGTTCAAAATATTAATGACTAGTACGGCACCTGCCAATGAGGACAGATAACAGGCTTTGTGCTGAAGCGAGCTGGGGTCGGTAGACTGTGGGGATCAGGAGTGAGGAGGGGCCTCCAAGGTGGCGAGGACACAGGGCAGCCCCGTTAACCAACTAGTACGGCAGTAGCTTACTCCGTACAGGAGACCAGCCAGTGGTCTAGACTTCAAACACTGCAATTCCCCTCACCACTAAGCTAAACACCCAGCCAGTCCTGAGAGAAAACCCTGGGCTGGGGTTGAGGGAGGGGGTAGGCAGAATACAAAACCTTTTAGCAGAAAGAGGCAGAGCAGATGGGGCCTGGGAGGGGGCCTGGAGGTCCCTGCGTACCAGCTGGGCAAAATGTGCCCATGCAGAGGGCTGGACGTACTGGTTAGAGATGAAGCCTGCAAGGGCATGGATGGCCTCACCTGGGGAGGCTTCCTGAGCTTCACCTGAGAGCGACAGAAAACTGATTTGAAGAACCCAGGGAATTTTCTCATCCATCCATCCATCCATCCATCCGTCCATCCATCAATCCATCTATCCATCCATTTGTCCGTTCATCCACTCATGCAATCCTCCTTTATCAAGCTCCGGCTATGTTTCAGGCCCTGAGGCACCTGCTGGGAATAACCGGTGAACAAGATGGCCAAGGGTCCTGCCTTTGCAGAGCACGGAGCCTGGTGGGAGAGAAGCGTGCTCATCAAACAAGCCCACCAGTGAGCCCTTTGCATCTGTAAGACGGAGGCCAGATGGAAAGCACGTGGCGGAGAAGGCACAGGGCCACCATAGCCAGGGTCCAGCAGGGCTGACGAGGGAAAGACAGAAGGAACCAGCCCTGCATACCCAGGAGGCAAATGGCTCCCCTTGGAGGAAATACCAGCGCATAGGCCCCAGGAGAACACAGGCTTTGTGTGTTAGAGAAACAGAAGGATGGGGGTAGGGGGTGGAGGTAGGAGGTGGGGTGAGAGGAGAGCAAGCCTGGCTCATAAAGGGCAGTCGGGGCTCCTGTGCTCGTGGGGAGGACACGCGGACCGTCTTTCTGCAGAATTAGTTTGGCAACTGAAAACTTGCCCCACGATATTCACCGGGGGCGAGAGAGGACTTTCTTTTTCTGGGCAAACACACAAAGCATGTATTCTCCGGGCACCCTGCCTGCTCAGTGTGCCTTAACTCTTTCGTCTTTACAACAACGCTTTGAGGCAGATACTATTCCTAAATCCATTTTACAGATAGGGAAACTGAGGAACTGAGGAACAGAGAAGCTAAGTAACTCCCGTATGGTCACAGAGCTGGCAAACAGCAGAAGCGGGATTCGGACTCGGGTGGTTCAAGAGTCCAAACGCCTACACACCCAGCCATGCTGCCTCAAGTTAAAATTGGCTCTCTGCCCCTTGCCTGTGGTAAGCTACGGGGACTCCCTCGTTCCTGGGGTTCTCTTTCCAGGATGACCAAAGGCTTGGGGGGCACGATAAGCAGTCCGGAGAACTTTAATGTGAACTTGTGGTCTGCAGTCCATTCTGGTTGCTCCCGTCCATGTGATCCATTGAAAACCAGGAAACCAGGGGCGCCTGGGTGGCTCAGTTGGTTAACCGTCCGTACTTCAGCTCAGGTCATGATCTCACGGTTCATGAGTTCGAGCCCCACGTCAGGATCTGTGCGGACAGCTTGGAGCCTGAAGCCTGCTTCAGATTCTGTGTCTCCCTCTCTCTCTGAACCTCCCCTGCTCACACTGTCTCTCTCTCTCTCTCTCTCTCTCTCTCTCTCTCAGAATAAATAAAAAAATTTTTTTAATTAAAAAACAAACAAACAAAATCAGGAAACTGGGCCATCCACCTCTCTTGATGTCACGGGTGGACTGGGTGGACCGAGCTGTCCCCATCCCATTCCATCAGAGATCCGCCCCTGCTTCATGCACTGTCACCCTGGGCTCCCCACTCAGTAAGCTGAGAGGCCCAAACCAGGGCCTTGGCTGGCCTTCAGTGCTGGCGCCTGCCGATTTCTGTTTCCCCACCTTGGCCAAGGAAACCAGGGCCTGGAAACAAAAACTTGGCCATGCTGCTGGGAAAATCCTACCCTTTCTTTTAAGTCTCTTCCAATAATAAAAATAGGAGTAAAAATAACATCACAAAGTTTAGCCTGTCAAACTTTATGGCTTTTGTTTTTGGTTTTGTTTTCTAAAGGAGACAATGTAAAGAATGCAAGTATCACAGTCTCAGGGTAAGCCTCAAGAAAGGGGGATTGAGCCAGAAGAATCAGGCTCCACTTACCAGCTGTGAGACTCTAAGGAAGTTACTTGGCCTCTCTAAGCCTCATTTTCCTTATCTGTAAAATGGGAGCAATGACAGCCTGTGTTGTGGCGCTGTTATGAACATCAGGTGAAATAATGGATGTAAAAAAGGCATTCACTAAAATTCAGCTTCCTGCCACCCTTTCTCCAGGCAGAGGTGGTGATGGGTGATGGGTGCCAAAAAAGGATCCGGCTTTTTGAGCCCCTTGGCGGGCTGGCTTGCCACTTGGCCATCTGACTTCATCTGCATTTTTGGGCCGGGCACAGGGGAGCCATGCTGGGGCATCCCCACCATCGGTAGACTTCCCACGCTGAGGTCAAGGGACTTTCCTCCTCCAAGCTGGACAAAAGCCCAGAGTGCGGCCTGGGTGAGGCCTGTCCCTCTAGGGTCCAGTGTTGATGTCAAGGCTCCTGATAGGTGGGAAATGAGAAAAACAGGACCTCCACTTTGGGTCTTGGGGGCCTGAGGCTGGAATGGGATCCCGAAAAGCTTCCTCCGGGCCAGGAGTCTGATACTTGAAAGGTGCCGAGAGAGGACAGCTGACCATCCACCCCAAGCCAGGAGCCAGTGCTGAGCAGAGCCCCGGTACTGACCCCCATGGAGCCAGCGCTGTCCCCAGCCAGGCTGGGAGAGCAGCGGGCAGAGCGGGGCTGTTTTCTTATCTCTAACATGCGGCATGCTCAGAAAGGCTGGTGGTATAAGGCATGAGGGGAGGGTTCCAGAGGCTTCTGGAGGGTTCCAGAGGACCTTGGCAAGTCACTCAGACTGTCTGGGCCATAGCTCCCTGCAAAATGGAGCAGGGGTGGGGGGTCAGCAGCTCTTGCCCTAGAAAGAAGTTGTGAGTATCTGGTAACCTGCCCCTAGGTGCTCTTAGTGGCTCTGTCACATCCCTGCATCCCCTCTCTCCACATCTGCGCCTCAGTGCACTCACCAGCCAGCCAGTGGGGCTTGTCCTTTTTTATTTTCATTATTTATTATTGTTTATTTATTTACATATTCTTTATTTTATTTATTTATTATTTTTATTTATTGTTTTTATTACCAAAACACATCTTGAATCTTGAGTTCAGCCACCTTTTGCAATCTCCACTTCCCTGGTCTAGCCACCCCATCTTTCACGGCCTTCTCCCTGGGCTCTGATTTTTCTCTTGGCCTCTCACATGCCCCTGCCACATAGCCGTGAAGGGATCATTTTCAAAGGCTAACTGGATCCAGCCCCACACTCCCTTGCTTAAAGTACTCCAGTGACAGTGGCGCAATCACACACAGAAGAAAATCGAAATCCCCCTCCCTGGCATCCCGGCCCTGTGTGACATGGACTGCAGCCTCCGCCCACCCTTTTTCCTGCCCCACTGGTTTGTGGCCTCTCCAACAGAGCATACTCCTCCCTGCCTCAGGACCTTTGCACCAACTATGCCTTCTACCTAGAATGCCACCAGCTTTGGTTTTGCTTGTCTCTCCCTTTTGAACTGTGTCACCTCCTCAGAGAGGTCCTCTCTGACCACCCCTCCTATGAGAGCCCCTAGTCATTCTTGATCATTGTTAAAGGGGACTTCTTAAAGACAATATCATGATTCTCATAGAAATGTAAAATGGGGGGCCTCCTGGGCCAGTCAGTCAAGCAGCCATTTCTTGGTTTTGGCTCAGGTCATGATCTCATGGTTCGTGAGTTCAAGCCCCACATTAG
This sequence comes from Proteles cristata cristata, assembly GCA_017311185.1. NCBI lineage: Eukaryota > Metazoa > Chordata > Mammalia > Carnivora > Hyaenidae > Proteles > Proteles cristata. The sequence goes on from JAESUZ010003864.1 coordinate 762,397, forward strand.
GTTCTGAGCTGTGGGTGTGGAGCCTGCTTTGGGATTCTCTCTCTCTCCCTGTTTCCCTGCCCCTGTCCCATTTGCTCTTTTTCTCTCAAAAAACAAATAAACTTTATATTTAAAAAATAAATATAAAATGAACACAAGTCAAAGATTTTATGGAATTCATTAATTTATGTGAAAACCAGTTCGATGTTAAAACTGGTTCTAAGAGGGGCGCCTGGGTGACTTAGTCGGTTGAGCATCCGACTTTCGCTTAGGTCATGATCTCGCGGTTCGTGGGTTCGAGCCGCGTGTCGGGCTCTGTGCTGACTGCCAGCTCAGAGCCTGGAGCCTGTTTCAGTCTGTGACTCCCTCTCTCTCTGATCCTCCCTTGCTCACGCTGTCTCTCTCTCTCTCTCCTAGAAATAAATAAAACATTAAAAATTAAAAAAAAAAAAAACTGGTTCCAAGAATTCAAAGACACATGTATATTGGTAATCAGGAATGATGAAATGAATTCCTAAAGAGATGGAAAGGGGCGTCTGCGTGGCTCAGTTGGTTAAGCGCCCAGCTCTTAATCTCAGCTCAGGTCATGATCTCTTGCTTTGTGTGATTGAACCCTGTGTTGGGCTCTGTGCTGACAGTGGGGAGCCTGCTTGGGATTCTTTCTCCCTCTCTTTCTCTCTCTCTGCCCCCCCTCACTCATTCTTGTGTTTTTTTCTCTCTCTGTGTCTCAGAATAAAAATAAATAAATGGATAAATGGCCAGTATCCAGTAGGCAATATTTAATTGCATTTCACCCCAACAAAATCCACTTTCATGTCTATGGATGAGAGTCAAGTAATGAGAGGTAACCAAAGGTGCAGAGGCCCCTGTAGAATCGGATGGTCAGGAATGGTGCTCCAGGCAGGTTACCTGGTTATCTTACAAGTTTCCTGACTTTCCTGCACTTACCAGCACCTGACCTTCTTTGCCATTTGCCATTCACCTGTCTCTTCTCTCTCTCCCTTCACTCCGTGCTCGAATTATCCTGAGGGCAGAAATTGTGTTTTGTAACACCGTCTACAAGCACATAGCAAGTGCTCAGGAAATGTTCGTTGCTGCCCTTTCCCGTGTCTCGGGTAATTTGTATTTTTTTTTCTTCTGCATCTTTGCAGAAGAAGATGCAAAAGAGGTCATTGCTGAACCTAAAGAAACACATTCTGACAGCCAATGAGGAGGGGGCATTTGTAGGAAGGGAAGGGCGCCGCAGGTTCATCACCCGTTAAATAGCCGAGACCTCCGCGCACCCAGAAGCCTCAGGACCCCCTGGCATCCCAAGCCCCGAGGGTCCCAAAGGGACCTGACCCGGGGTTGGTAGGGAATGTTCTCCGGCTGAGGCTGTTCTGTGATCTCAGAGGGCACTGAGGGGCGACAGTGACTCCACTACGCACTATAAGGTCTGTTTCCCGGACTCTGGGTCGACCCACAGACGTCGCCCTCAGGCGCTTTCAGCCCCACGTTACACAGCAGGTCAGTGGCCCAGCGACGCCAGAACCTCTGTGTCCTGTCCCCCCATTCTGCCCGCCTTTCTTTAGGAGCTGCATCTTCCCCAGGGCCTCCGGGGAGCCTGGAAATGGGGGTGTACGAGATCTTGGGAGGGTGGAGGGGCTTTTTGCCTCCCGGAGCTCCCGTGGAGAAAGGCGCCCCAAGGCGCTTCACTCTTCCGATCCGTGCACAGCCGCGGGTGAGTGCGTACGTCCGGGGTTAAGGATGCAGGGGGCGGAAGGTGCTGCGGGGGTCGGGATCCGCTTCCCGCAGAGGCGGGCTGGGGGTGGGGGTGAGAGGCGGCGGCTGGGGAGGGAAAGTGAATCACAAAATGACTGAATGCAGGAAGCAGGAGGCGAGGTAAGGATACACCCCCGACATTCCCTGCGCGCCTTCTGTTTGCCAAACACGGTTTGGGCTCTGAGGACACGGTCAGGGACAGACGCTGCGAGACGCGGTCTAACCCCGAGCCTGAACAAATGGCTTTAACACACCTATAAATGTGAAGTTGCAGTTTTGACAAACGTTCGGAAGGAGAACGCGATGTGTCTGCGATTAGACCTCGAAATGTCCGGGTCCCACCTGGTGCGGACGCCAGCAACCAGAGACCGATATACAGAAGTCAGCTCGGGCGTGCGGGCTTGCCTGCCTCGTGCAGAAAATGCACAGGGAGCGTGTGCAGAAATGCACGGTGCTCAAAGATACGCAAGCATCAGAGCCGACAGGAATCGGAAATGAATGCACGCATGCATAACGAATACACGTCCGACACACGAATGCCCGCGGGTGCGAGATGGTCCTCGATTCTCCCGCACGCTGCGCGCGCCCTCTGCTGCCACCCGCGCGCCTCGCTCCACCGTCTCTCGTCCCATTTCGCCCCGCCCCTCTGAGCCCGAGCGCTCGGCTTTCCAGCGCTTGCCGGCACCCGGCGGAAAACGAAGCCCGCGCCGGCTGCTCGCTACGCATGCGCACACTAGGCCTATTCCGAAGAGGTTTGCTTGCAGCGCCGGGTGCGAGCAGTCAGGATGGCCGAGCGGTCTAAGGCGCTGCGTTCAGGTCGCAGTCTCCCCTGGAGGCGTGGGTTCGAATCCCACTCCTGACAAGTGTTGTTTTGCTTTTCACCAACACGTATAAATGTTTTCTTTTTCACCAACAGCTGCAGATCAACTAGGAAAGACTTTACATCTTTGGATATTCTTTTACTCTCTTTACAAAACAAGTATTTCCTTCCTAACAGGCATTTTCTTCCTAGTGACGTTTATTTGACTTTGGGCTGTAAAAAAGAAGCCCGAATGCGTACCTCAGAGCCCTTTGTAGTGCGGACAAGATGCATACCACCTTTCTCTAACGTTGCGGGGATGAAAACGGAAAAAAGGGAAGGATTGTCAGAAGTGGGATTCGAACCCACGCCTCCAGGGGAGACTGCGACCTGAACGCAGCGCCTTAGACCGCTCGGCCATCCTGACTTCCTGAGGGGGCCACTGGAAAGAGTCACTGTAGTTGCTATATCCGTGCCACGTGGTTCGAGAACCCTCCAAGCTGTTGGTAAGCTGGCAGCCCCAGGTCTCGCCGCACCGCCGCAGACGTCCACAGGTAAACCCCCGCCCCTTCCCCCAAAAAAACCCACCCCTGTAGCCAAGACACGCTGTTATCCTTCAACTTGTTCAGTCTTTTTTCTAGAAACTGTGTAGTCCGAACAGAAACAAAAAATCAGTTTCCCTCGCCATCGATAGCAAATAGCCATAAAAATAAACACAATGGAAACTGTTAAATTCTAGCCATTCGCCAAGGCTCGGAACCTGAAGATGTGATGTTTATTTAACGACTGATATTGTCGATCGCCAGGGTCGGCGCTGTTGTGGGGCCCTGAGTGGGGAGGGGATTTAGAAGACTTTTCGGAAGGGAGGTGCTCTGCGAAGAACTTGGCCTCGAGCTCCTCAGGATTGGAAGCCGCGGGATCCCATTCCACGCGTGTTTGGAGCCGCAGCCAGAGAAAGTTGGCTTTTCTGCCTTTTTAATAAACTGAACAAGGGAAAAGCTGGAGGCTGTTAAACTTGTAGAGGAGACAATTTATCCGTCTACAAAAGCCTGATGTGAAGGAGGGATTGGGATTGTGTCCGTCTCTCCTTCTTGCTCCAAGATCTGGAGTTTGAGGTGGGCATGCAGTGGGTAGGTAGTTACAGAGGACGCTTTTCAGAGAAGAAAGAGCTTGCTGGAAAGGAATCAGGGTGCCTGTGTAGATAGTGATAACCCCATCACTGGAGGCAATCAAGACAAGGCTGGACAGCCACTTGGTGGAAAAGCCATGTGTAGGGCTCCACACTGCTGGTGCAGAGCCTGCTTGAGATTCTCTCTCTCTCTCTCTCTCTCTCTCTCTCTCTCTCTCCCTCCCTCCCTCCCTCCCTCCCTCCCTCTTTCTGTGACCCTTCCACACGCTCGCTTTCTCTCTGTCTCAAAATAAATAAATAGGGCACCTGGGTGGCTCAGTTGGTTAAGTGTCCGGCTTGGGCTCAGGTCATGATCTCACAGTTCATGTGTTGGAGCCCTGCATTGGGCTCTGTGCTGACAGCCAGCTCAGAGCCTGGAGCCTGTCTTGGGATTCTGTATCTCCCTCTCTCTCTGAACCTCCCCTGCTCACGCTGCCTCTCTCTCTCTCTCTCTCAAAAATAAAGAAAACATTACAAATTTTTAAAAATAAATAAATAAAATTTAAAATAAGAAAGAAAGAGAGAAAGAATTTTATCCTTTAACAAAAGGTACTCAACATCCAGTGGGACACAGGCTTGTTTAACTGCAGAGGGGTGCTCCTGTCGCATCTACAGACTGCTGTAGACATGCCAATTTCCCATTGGGCAAAAGAAGAAAAAAAGGAAATTTGGGAGATATGGTGATGGTGACACCAGGCGTCCTGGAAAAGAGGTCTCAGGAATGGCCCTGGAACTGCATTACTTGGGAAGGATGGAGGGATGGGGACCATTCCCAGAAGCAGCACCCAGGGCCCAGGGCCAGACTCAGGAAAGGGACAGTAATGATGCTCCCCCCACCCCCTCATGGCTGGAGCTGGAGCTTCCACCATTGGAAGGGAGGCTGAAGGAAATTGGCAGAGGTTTTCCTCCCCTTGGTTGCTTCTCCTATGCCGCCTCCTCCAGGAAGCCTTCCCTGACGCTCCTTTCTCTTATGGAGGATTTTTGGCTTCCTCTGTGTTCCCACAAGCTCTTAGGCAAACCCCTCCCAACAATGGAATTGGAATGGCCTGTCTAGGTATGTGTCCCTTCCCCAGTTTCTAAAACTGAGCTCTTCAAAAGGGCAGAGATTGCAAGAGTCTTGGCCACTGAATCCCCGGGGCCTAGGACACAAAAACGTGGAGATGGAGATAAATAAGTGCAAACAGAACAATGAATGAATGAGACAACAGGGTAGGGGTGTGTCCAGGCAGGAAGCCCTGGAAATGCCACCCCAGACCGCCTGGGGCAGCTGGCGCCTAGACAGAATGGGGTCAGTCTAGGGGAGCCCTGGCCCGCCCCCGCGTTTCAGGAATATAAACCACGCATCCTGAAACAAAGAGTTAATCCAGTGCCCTCTCTCTGGAGCTCTGGACCTCCCGCCCCAAACAACCTCTGGCCCAGTGCCAGCAGGCAGAAGAGCCCGGGCAGGGAAAATAACCAAACCTCAAGGCTGACCTTTGCCTCCTTCTGAGCCATTCAGTAACTGGCCCAGAGGTTGGCAGGGCCCTGCCCACACCCCACCCACCGTGTCCATGCCTTGACTGTGTCTTTTAGCACAGCATCCTGATGTCTGCTCCTTGCTCTTGTATCATCCACCTGGAATGCCTCCTTCTCAAATTGCTCTTTTCAAGGCTCTGTTCAAATGGCACCTCCACCCTGCAGGCCTCGCATCTTCTCTCTGTGCCGGGAAGTTCCCACCTGGTGGCATTTCATGGAGATGGGTCTTTGCTTAGAATCCATAGAGCCCACCAAAGCTGTCGGCTCTGGTTTTCCTGCGCACCCCACTTCCAGCCTGCTCCTTGGCTGTCCCCAGAGGGGTTAGGAGACTGGAGATTGTCAGGAGGAGGCATCTGGCCCCTGGTCACATTGGCTTACTGTGCAACTTCAACTACCTCCTGTCCCTCCCTGAGATGGACAGATGTCCCAGTGGTGACAGAGGGAGTTTGACTGGATCATGGCACTTCCCAAACCTCAGGCACTGACTACCCTCTGTTTCCTTATTTGCATACCACTTGTGCGTGTTAACACAAGTTAATGTTCTTTTAATGTTTAATGTTCTTTTAATTGATTTTTGAGTGAGCATGAGCGGGGATGGGGTAGAGAGAGAGGAAGACAGAGGATCCAAAGCAGGTGCCCGATGAGGGGCTCCGACTCACAAACCAAGAGACACTCAACTCAGGTCCTGATCTCACCGTTCATGAGCTGGAGCCCCACATTGGGCTCTGTGCTGCCAGTGCAGAGCCTGCTTGGGATTCTCTCTCTCCCTCTCCGCCCCTCCCCTGCTCGTGCCCCTCCTCAAAATAAATAAATAAACATTAAAATAATAATAATAATTTTGAAAGACACCTAGAACATAAGATCGACCATTTTTACCATTTTAAGTATGTGGTTCTGTGGCGTTCACATTGCATTGCAACCGTGCCCGCATTCCATTTCCAGAACGTTTTTGTCTTCCCCAAGCAGGACTCTGTTCCCATTAAACACTAACTCCCGGTCCTCACCGTCTGCAGCTCTTTGCAATTACTGTTCCACTTTCTGTTCCTGTGAGTGTGCCCCATCGTATAAGTGGAATCACACAGTGGCTGTCTCTTGTGATGGGCTTGTTTCACTTAGGGTAATGTGTTCCAAGTTCATGCTGTAATGTGCGTCCGAGCTTTACTCCTGTTTCAGGCCGAATAACCTCCCGCCGTGTGGCTGTGCCACGGTTGTTTGTGCGTCCATCCACCGGTGGACACTTGGGTGGCTTCTACCTTCGGTGACTGTGACTCGAGCTGCTGTGAACATTGGTGCACAAATACCTCTTCCAGACACTGCTTTTAGTTCTTTTGAACGTATACTCATAAGTGGAATTGCTGGATCATATGGTCATGCCGGTGTTGTTGGGTTTTTTTTTTTTTTTTTAATGTTTTATTTCTAGGAGAGAGAGAGACAGCGTGAGCAGGGGAGGGTCAGAGAGAGAGGGAGTCACAGACTGAAACGGGCTCCAGGCTCTGAGCTGGCAGTCAGCACAGAGCCCGACACGGGGCTCGAACCCACGAACCGCGAGATCATGACCTAAGTGAAAGTCGGACGCTCAACCGACTAAGCCACCCAGGCGCCCCTGTTGTTGGGGTTTTTTTTAACGTTTATTTAATTTTGAGAGAGAGAGAGAACTAGAGAGGGCAGGCGCGGAGGAGGGGCTGGGGTGGGGGTGGGGCAGAGAGAATCCCAAGCAGGCTCCTTGCCGTCAGCACAGAGCCTGAATCAAGGGTTGGGCGCTTAACCAACTGAGCCACCCGGGTGCCTCACAGTCATTCTGGTTTTAATTTTTTGAGAAGCCGTCATACTCTTTTCCACAACAGCTTCCTCACTTTCCATTCCTACTGCCAGAGCAGAGTGGTTCCTCGCCAACCCTTGCTGTTTTCTGTTTTGATTGTTTGTTTGTTTGATTTTAATAGCAGCCACCCTAATGAATGTGAGGTAACATCGCATTGTGGGTTGGGTTTGCATTTCCTTAATGATTAGTGGTGTTGAACATCTTTTCATGTGCTTTGTGGCCTTATGTATATCTTCTTGGCAGAGATGTCTATTCAAGTCCTTTGTCCATTTATTTTTTCAGTTCGTTGCTGTGATTGAGGTGTAGGGGTTCTTTGTATACTGAGTTAATGAACCCCTTGGGTCAGATTGATCGGCAAATATTTTCTCCCAGTCCGTAACGCTGGTCGCCTTTTCACCTATTGTGTCCTTTAATGCACAGAAAATTTAATTTTGATATAGTCCAGTGTATTTGTATTTTTACTTTGGTTGTCTGTGCTTTTGGCATCGTAGCCTAGAAATCATTGCCAAATCCAATGTCCAATGTCATGAAGATTCCCCGCCCCCCCCACCCCGGCATGTTTTCTTCTAAGACTTTTATAGTTTTAGACTTAATTTTTAGGCCTTTGATTCACTTAGAGTGAATTTTCGTGTAAGGTGTCGGGTAAGGGTCCTACTTCATCGCTTTGTATGTGGACACTTTTCCCAGCAACATTCGTTGAAAGACTGCCCTTTTCCCAGTGAACGGGCTCGACACCCTCGGCAAAAATCTAAAATTTTTTTAACTAAATATTTTCTTGGAATGGCCTCATTTTAAAACTGTAATGTGTCATGGGAAGAAACTTATAATATGGCTATAGTAGAAAACCTGCATCATCACCCAGAAATGGAAGGTCACCGTAAAAATAGGCACAATGGGAACCAAGCCACTGTCATGAAATCCCAGCCAGATCTTTGCTCGCTAAAAACAAATGAACAGAATTAGGTGTTAAAGACATATCAGCACCAAAGGAGGCTTTCTCCCCGGCACAATCAGACTGACAGCAAAGTTAAAAACAAAGTGCATGTAATGAAGCATTATAGGTATTTGATGCCTGCCCTGGACCATCAAAACATTACCTCACGCCCTGCACAAAGGCCTTTTCTAGGGGGACGTTGCGGTGAGGGGGCGGGGGGAAGGGACTGAAAGCTGGTCTCCACCTCTTGCTGGAGCTCCATGAGGGAAAGAAGGTAGGAAGAGACAGAAGCAGCTAGAAATGGGAGGGAGACACTCAGGCAGGCCTGCCTCTCGGGATCCCTGCCGGGGATGAGAAGCCATAGACACTGATTCTAGTTCTGCTGATGTTTCTTATTCAGCTGGTGACCCCGGGCAAGTCTCTGCCCTTGCTCCAGCGTGTTTACTCATCTGTAAAACCAATGATGAGCAGCCACTTTGGAAAACAGTTTTGCAAATGTCTTATAAAGTTAATGATACACACACCATATGTGCCAACAATTCTAGCCCTAGGCATTTGCCCAAGAGACTTGAAAAGATTTGTTCACATGAAGAACCCCGGGGGCCCGTGGCTGGCCCAGTCGGTGGAGCGTGCAACTCTGGATCATGGAGTTGTGAGTTCGAGCCCCATGCTGGGTGTAGAGATTACTTTAAAATAAAGTCTTAAAAACAAACGAACACACACAAATCACACGCGTGTAAATGTTCACAGCAGTTTTATTCATAGCCACCCAAGCTGGAAAAAACCCAAATGTTGAACAACTAGTGAATGGATAAAGATATTGTGGTATACCGATGCAAGTGAATACATTCAGCATTAAAAAGAAACAATCTACTTAACCTGTGCTCAGTGACACACATGAATTTCAAAAGCTTTATGTTACAGGAAAGAGCTTTTCACCAAGGACTACTGTAGCAGTTTGCTCTGGCTGCAGTAACAAATGATCACAAACTTAATGGCCTGAACACACACACACACACACACACACACACACACACACACACACACATCCTATTACAGTTCTGGAGTCCAAAATGAGTCCTAAGGGGCACAATCAGAGTGTCAGCAGGACTGATTGCTTCTGGGGGGTGCGGGGACCCCTTCCTTGCCTCTTCCATCCCTAAGGCTACCTGCCTTCTGTGGCAGCTCCTAGCTGCATCATAGTGGTCTCTCTTTCCATGCTCACGTTGCCTTCTTTTCTGTTGTTATCAAATGTCCCTCTCTGCCTTCTTATTCTCCTTCTTCTAAAGTTTGTTTATTTATTTATTTTTTTAAAAATGTTTTTATTTATTTCTAGGAGAGAGAGAGAGAGAGAGAGAGAGAGAGACAGCGTGAGCAAGGGAGGGTCAGAGAGAGAGAGAGAGAGTCAGAGACTGAAACAGGCTCCAGGCTCTGAGCTGGCAGTCAGCACAGAGCCCGACGCGGGGCTCGAACCCATGAACCGCGAGATCATGACCTAAGTGAAAGTCGGAGGAACGCTTAACTGCTTAACCGACTAAGCCACCCAGGTGCCCCTAAAGTTTATTTATTTTTGAGGGAGGGAGCAGAGAAAGAGACAGGATCTGGAGCAGGGCTCTGTGATGACAGGGCTCGAACTCACGAACTGTGAGATCATGACCTGAGCCAAAAGTTGAACACGTTTAACCGACTGAGCCACCCAGGTGCCTCCCCCACCTCTGCCTTTTTAAGTAATCTACACCCAACATGGGGCCTCAAACTCATGACCTGGAGATCAAGAGTCACATGCTCTACCTACTGAGCTAACCCGGGTGACCATGCTTCCTTATACATACCCAGTGGTTACATTTAGTGCCCACCCAGATAATCTGGGATAATCTCATCTCAAAATCCTAATCACACCTGCAGAGTCCCTTTTTGCTATTCAGGGTAGCATTCACAGGTTCTGGGGATCAAAATTGAACACCTTAGCAGGGGAGGCATTATTCAACCTGCCACAACTGTCTAATGTAAGACTTCATTCGTATGACATTCTAGAAGACTCAAAACACTGACAGAAGACAGTGGTTGTTTGGGGCCAGGGTGGAGGTCATAAAGGCACTTTCTGGGGTGATCTATACTTTAATCTTGGTGGTGATTCCATGACTGTACACATTTGTCAGAATGCAACAGAGTGGGAGAATTGAAGCAGGAGAAAACAACAGCAACATATCCAAGGGACAAACAATGAGTATTCAAAATATAAAAAGAGCTCGTAACATCTGAAAAGCACAAACATGGCTGCAGTGTCAGAGGGGAGCACAGTAATCCACAGCCACTTCTGACACAGCTGCAGAGCTCCGCGGGTGCCCTAAACCTCCCTCCTTTTCAGGAAGTCATTAATTAGAAGGACTCACCCAAAGCAATGAAAACTGTCATAGTCAGTTATGGTGTGTTGCCCCCAAAGGATACAGATTAAAATCAGCCGAGGGGAGGGCACACAGCGCTGATGGAATTGCTCCGGAATTAAAGAGTAGTGATGGCTCCCTATAGGGAATATACTAAAACCAATGACTTGTGTAATTTTTAAAAGGGTGGCTTTTAAGTTCTAAACATGGAGTGTCCATTGTCCTCTGCCCTGGGAATCATGGATTCCACGCATTTTTCTCACTACTGATCTGTGACTAGACTCATGGTGTATTACCAACCAGGCACACCCACCACCTCGGTGTCCCAAATCTTTGTAGCCACATGTGACTGACTGCCCACGTAGCTGATCTCAGTTTCTAGCTTCTCCAGGTGGAGCTAAATGAGCTGATAGGCTTCCCTCACCCAAAGCCCCACTGTTAGAATATCCAGTGTGGCCAGACCCCACCCTAACCAAAGTAGGACATTTCTAGTCAGGCATGACATTCCAGAGGTTTAGAGATTACCTCCCAGAAGCCAAGGGCAGAGACCAGACCTCTCTTTGGTCAAATTTATTTTATTTATTTATTACTTTTTTTTGGGGGGGGGGAAGGGCACAGGGGAAGGGAGAGAGAGAGAATCCAAAGCACACTTCATGCTCAGCATTGTGCCTGACGCGGGGCTCGATCTCAAAACCGTGAGATCCTGACCTGAGCAGAAGTCAAGAATGGAACGCTTAACCAGCTGAGCCACCCAGGCGTCCCTGGGCAAATTTAAATTCCTTACTACACAAGGGAATATGGTTCAAACCTTAAATTCAAGGAAAAAGGAATATGAATGGCCAGTAGGCATAAGTAGGAACTCAGCCCCACTAGCCAAGTATTAGAAAATGCCAATGGAAACAAGAGGCTTTTTTTTTTAAACGCTCATCACACATATTGGGGTTGGGCAAATGGTTAAGCTCACTCTTAATAGGGATATCAATGAATATGGTCTTTTGTAGAATCTATAAAAATTTGGCAGTATCAATAAAAATATGTAACTACCCTTCAATCCAGCAGTTTTGCTTTGAAGACCGGATCCATAGAAAATCTCACATATGAGGAAAGATGTGTAAATAAGGAGGCTTATATATTATTACTTGTAATGAGGAACTATTGGAAATCACCTGTCTATCAGTTGAGGGGAAGGGATAGGGAATTAGGTAGTCGCCACTCTATCAAATATTACATGACAGGTAAAAAGGTCAGTCTTCGTGTGAAATTGAAATTTCCAAGACATTAAGTGCAAGTCAAGTTTCAATATATATAGTATAAACTTATTTTTCGGTAAAAACTTTTTAAAAAATGACACACAAAGCCAGTGTCTACATTTCCACATGTCATATTAATGTGGAAAATGTTGACGGTTGGAGCCAGCGGCCGGGAAGAATTCTTGAGACGTCTTCAGTGCAAAAAGGTGGTTTTATGAAAGCACAGGGACAGGACCCATGGGCAGAAAGAGGTGCTGCCCTGGGATGGTGAAGAGCAATTGATTATCTGCTTGGGGGGTGGCGAACGTAAAGACCTGGGGAAGATTCCAAAAGCATTTTCATTCGCTAAAGAAACGACTCACAGGATCCTGGAGGCGTAGCTACAGTCCAGCCAAGGTTGTTGGGAGTTTCTGGAGGAGAGTTGTCGTGGGCTGCAGGCTATAGGGAAATTTAACTTTAATTTTTTAGTGTTTATTTATTTTTGAGAGAGAGAGAGACAGAGCATGAGCTGGGGAGGGGCAGAGGGAGGGAGACACAGAATCCGAAGCAGGCTCCAGGCTCCAAGGGCTTGAACTCACAAACCGTGAGATCATGACCTGAGCCAAAGTCAGATGCTTAAGCAACTGAGCCACCCAGGTGCCCCGTAAGGAAATTTAATTTTATCTACATGTCCTTTTTGCCTTTGTTCTCCACATCAATGTGGTAGCGAGAGAAGAAGACACAAGATATGCTAGGATACTCACATTCTTCTCAGTGATTACCTGGAGGTGAAGGAGATGTGGGTATGATGTGCAACAAAATCAATTAATGAATTAGTTATGTGATTAAAAATAAAGAAATTGAACCAACCCTACTGCATTAAGCATAGAGTCAGTTGGAAAAGTGCTCAGTGAATAGTTGCTGATTATAATCAGCAGCTTCCCAGAGCTGGCTTCTGGAAGCTGTTGAATGAGTCCCAAGGGAACCTTTCTGTGAATTTTTAAAAATTGCAAATCAGAAGATCTAACTACCCTTCAAAGGGTATTATTTTTTAAGTAATAAAATCTACTCCATTGCCGAAGTTTTAATAACCAGGTAATCTGACTCCTGGCTGCCTCTTGAACATCATCTCTTCCCAGTCCCTTCAGCTCATAATCTTTTGTCCTTCCTCAAAGACCCCAAACTCTTTCCTGCCCCAGGGCCTTTGCACATATGGTGGTTTTCTCTTCCTGGAATGTTCTTTGTCTGTCTGATTCCTATTCATCCTTTAGATCTCTGCTTGAATAGTTATACTTTCCCTGACACTCTCCAACTCTCAGTTATTCTTTCCCTTGGTGTCCTGCTCTTTTCCTGTAGCAATGTTATCACTATTGGTAATTATCAATTTATCTGTGGGTTTGTATATCTAGATGGTCTGTCTCCCCCATCAGACTTCCTGAGAGCAGGGTTTCTGGCTGGATGGCTCACAGTTTTGTCCTCAGTGCCCCGCACATGCAAGGTACACCTTAAACATCTGCTCGGTGCCTAAATCTCCACCGCCCCCCATCCTACCCCAAGGAAGGAAGGCTCAGCACATAGTAGGCGCTTGGCCAGAGTAGCGAGTCTTTATAAAACTGAGAACTCAGACGAGGCATGCACTGCAGGTGATCTGTGTGGGGACGGCCTGCTTAGACCCCAGGGAGGGGGACCATTCTTGGAGAGGACAGGCACTCTGGGCCTCATCTCCAGCTCTCTCTACTGCCCTCCATTCCCCCACCCCATCCCAGACCTTCTAAGGCGCCAGGGAGACTCTGGGTGGGTGGCGGGTTTCAGCCTGGGGCTAGATTCCTTCCCACTTTTTCTGACAAGGGAGGGCCAGTGAAGTTGGTTTGGAAGAAAATGTCAAAGTAAAACACAATGCAGTGATTGAGCCTTGCCTGGTGCCATTTGAAAGGAACGAAAGTGGGATTAACCAAAAAAACAAAATCTAAACCAAAACCAAAACAAAAACACTCTACTGTTTTAGAATCCGCCTCAGAAACAATCATCTTACTGTTTCCCGTGTCGTAGTAAAATTAAGGGTTTACCCAAGAGCTGCGCTCTGCGCTTAGGCTCCTGCAGTGTGTGGAGAGGCTGGTGTCCAGAGTCTGCAGTTACCAAGAAGCAGTCGTCATCTGAGTGCCTGTGTGTGCGGTGGGGAGGAGGGGCGCAGGTGCGTTGTGGCAGAACGGGTTGGACATCCATCGGTGGGTCATCATCAACCAGTGATAGCTTCCATCAGATAGTAGCCATCAGATCCTGTGACCCTCCTGTCTGAAACCCACCAAGCCTCAGAATAAAATGTTAACCTCCCTTCCATTATTGCCTAGGCTGAATAAATGGCCACCCAAAGATAGCAGACCCTACCCCTGGAACCTGTACATTTACTGTCTAAAGAAAAAAGGGTCTTTGCAGATTAGATTCCTGATATGGAAGGTAATCTAGATTACCTGGGTGGGCAGAGGTTGGGCAGATCAGGTCACAGGTCAAGGTTAAGGCCATAACCCAGAGCCAGAAGTACAAGGAACAGAGAGTCCTCTAGAGCTTTCATAGGAACAACCATCCTACTGACCTTGATTTTGACTCACTGAAACGGATTTCAGATTTCCGGCCTCTAGAACTATAGGGAATACATTTCTGTTTGGTTTGGTTTGTTTTTTTTAAGCCACCATGTTCAGGTGGGAGCCATGGGAAACTAATATGATCCTCTAAATAGCCCTATGGGACCTGGTCTCTGCCCACCTGTCAAATCTCCCCCTCGCTCACTTTGCACACAGCCCCACCAAGGATTTTTCTGTTCTTCAGACTGACTTGCTTCTTCCAGCCCCAGGGCCTTTGCACTAATGCAGTTCTCCCAGATCTTCTCTAAGGCAGATTTTCTCTACTGATGATTCAGTTCTCTGCATAAATGTCACTTCTCTGAGAGGTCTTCTGTGACTAGATTATCTAAAAATTGACTCCTGGCCATCTCTGTCACATCCTCCTATTTTATTTTAGTCACCACATTTGTCCCTGAAGTTATTTCTTCTTCTCAGTTATTTACTTGTCATCCCCTGTAGAAAGTGGGACCTGAGAAGCCTTGCCTGGCTTATACCTGCTGTATCCCGCGGGCCTGGGATAGGATCTGACATATAGTAGAGGTTCTGCAAACGCTGGTTGATAAATATTTTTTTAAATTTGTACAACCTCTAAGGCCTGAAGGGTGTGTGTGTGTGTGCGCGTGCGTGTGTTTCGGGGTGCCGGTGGAGCAATGAAATCCTAACTCCAACATCGTCTCCCACCTTGTAAGTACCCCCCTCCCCCATCACGGTGTGCCACGGGCTTCATTTATTTTACACAACAGTCCCTTTATTACAGACGAGGAAATTGAGGCTCAACGATCTTTTAAGTTACTGCTCAATGTGTTCAGAAGTGAAAACCACATCAGTGGAATCAGGTGCAGCCAGTTTACTCAGACCCTCGCCTCCTGGGTGCCAGGTCTCCCGGACTCCTTGGGCGTCGCTGCACAGGGGTGCGGATCTGGCTTTAAGGACAGACCTCGGAGAGAAGGGCACACAGCGCCCTAGAGGCACCCAGGAGAGGGCCTGTAGTACTGCGCTCCGCCAGCGCGGGTTACCCTGGGCTTGGAAGTGACGGGCTAGGAGGGCGCGGAGCAGCGGGTCAAGGCTGAGGCCGGGGTGAGGGCGAGTCCCAGCAGGCGGCTTTCCTTGCGAGAGAAAAGAGCGGCTATCCAGGCTGGTTGTGGCAGAGTGCCATCTCATTGACCGCGGCCTCAGTGTCCCGGTCTGGAAAGCGGGACGCGGCCTCGAAGAGCGTGGGGTGGGTGTAGGCGGCCAGCGGCGAGCAAAGCGTTAAAGGGGCGGGTCCCGCGGCGGGGGCGGGGCCGGAGCTCGGCCGCACCTGAGGGCTCGCGGCTCCCCGCCCTACATTGCGCGGCGCGCCGGAGCCGGAGCCCCCGGGGAGAGCGGCGCAGCTGCCGGCACTCGCTGACGGGAGGGGCGGCGGCGGCCGGAGCGACGTCTGGAGACTAACGGGGCCGCCATGGCCGAGTTTCCGTCGAAAGTGAGCACGCGGACCAGCAGCCCCGCGCAGGGCGCCGGCGCCTCGGTCTCCGCGCTGCGCCCGGACCTGGGCTTCGTGCGCTCCAGCCTCGGTGCGCTCATGCTGCTGCAGCTGGTGAGCGCGCGCGGGGCCGCGGTCGGGGCCCGGGTCGGGGGGCGGCCGGGACGGGAGGAGTCGGGGTTTGCCTAGTTTGCTCTTAGTGCAGCGTCTCCTTCGGCTCCCGCGAGCCGCGACGCGCCGTGCCTATCCCGGGGCGCCTCCAGGACGCTCGCCCCCTAGACCACCTGGAGCCCCTCACCTCGAGACATCCCCGTTGCAGACCCTGCAAGCACCCGCGTTCGGAGGACCCGCTCGCGCGCGCCCCAGCATCCCCCGAGGGGGTCACTGGGAGTCAACCGAAGGAGCGCTCGCAGACGCACAATCGCTGCGCACAACTCTCCCTCTGTCTCTGCCTCAGTCTCTGTGTTTGCAGGGCGGTGCCCCCAGCCCCCCAGGGCACCAGCCTGAGTACGGCAGAGTCCCCTCCGAGTGGCCCCGCGTAGTCTGGACTAGTCTGGAGTCTAGTCGAGAGGGCACCTACGTTCCGGCGCATACATTTGGGCACGGCCCCGTGGGCCCCCGTGCGAGAGCCGGGCTTTTCTGGCTCCCACCGGGTTCCAGCCTGTTTGGCCGGCCCCGTGGGGCCGAGGTACCCCGCCCGATGCAGGCGGGAGGGATTTGTGGGAGGCCAGAGGCTAGGCTCGGATGCCTCCCCGACCCTGTGCACATCCCAGCAGAGGCAGGCGGGTGGGAACGCCCCACTCCCGCGCGCATCAGTTTCATGCCCATAGTAGCCTCAGGTGGGAGTCAGGAAGCCGGGTGACTGTCCCCGCGAGAGGCTTCCCCACCAACTGAGGGTCCGTTTTCATAGGACTAGGGTGGAACTGGAGATGGGCCAGGATCCATTTTCTTTTAGGGCATCTCCTACCGCCCCCGCCCCCATAGGTCCTAGCTTGACTGCCAGGCTGGAAGTCTCGGTGGTCGGAGATCCCCGTCCGGTCCCCCCGGCCCAGGTGTCTGCCCACCTGCACCTGGGCCAGTGCTGTCTCTGTTTTAGAACTTCACAGATCTCTCCCTGGGGCCCCCTCCGCCATCCCAGCCTCAGACTCTCTTGGAGGGGTTGTTTAAAATCTACATTCTTGGTCCCCACCCCCGGAAAGAATTGGAATTTGAATCTCAGGAAGCGCAGCCCAGAAATCTACGTTTGAAATCTCTCAGTTGTTTGGGAGGTTATGGAGGGTGGGTAGGAGGTCCGGTTGGGGGCTCATTTAAATCTGCTGGTAGGAAGCACCTGATGGGGAGCAGTGCTCTAAGTCGGTGGGGAAGGCCCAGCCTTGGCGGGAGGCACAGAGGAGAGAGGGATGAATTCGGAGTCCAGGAGGCTCCTGGCGGAGAGGGACCTCACTGAACTCTGTGGCAGCGGAAGGGGGTTCGGAGTGTGGAGTGCTGTGCGAGCAGGTTTGGGGATGGGTGAGTGGAGAGGAAGTTGGAGTAAACAGGTTGGTAGCGCTGAAGTCGAAGCCCTCGTTTCTGAGGAGGTGGGAGGCTGACGGTGGCGTTGAGGCTGGAGACGGGGTCCCTGTTCCGTTGGCAGCCACAGCCGGGCTTGCAGCAATGGGAAGATGTCTGCTGGGCTCTGCGAGGACAGTGGTGGCATGGAGCCCTGTCCACGATCCCGCAGTCTGGCATCTTTTCCGTTGGGACAGTGAGAACTGGAGTTGAGTGAATAAGAGGGCCCTGCGGTTCCCGCCAGATCCCAGGTAGAGCCCTCTGGAGGAGGCTGTTTCTGATTTGGGGGTCACTGTGGGCCCAACAGCCTGGCCCTGAGCATCTGGGTCCCATTGCACAGATCCCAACACTGAGGTCTACATAGAGTGTAGGACTTGCCACGAGGCCAGTGGGGAAGCTTGGCACTCCGGTCTCCAGACTCCCAGGGGACGGGTGTGAGTGGGGTGGCCTGCCCTTGCCCTCCTGCAGTGCTCTGGGGACTGGAGGTGGGGGGTTGAGAGTCTCTCATCAGAGTTTGAAGACCTGCACCTTTCAGTGCCTTAACCAATCTACTAGTGGGAGCGTATCTTTCCTAAGCTGTTTCTCTGGCAATAAAAGACAGTTTCAATGGGCAGCTTCCAGGTTCCACCCCAACAGGCACCACTGGCTGCTGGGAAGCCGTGAAAGGTCCCACCGGTCAAGTGCGAACTAGGTTCCAGGTTCTTTGGCAAAGGCATTCTCTTCTCTTTTCCCCATTTTATCGGTGAGGAAACTGAGGCTCAGAGGTTATTTGTTCAAGAACTCACAGAGTGTTGGAGCTGGGATCTAAGCCCTGGGTGGTCAGACTTTTCTGGCTCATGCTCTTAATTACCAGTCAGCTGTGCTCCCACAGGGCACAGGTGTGGTGCTTTTGAGGGAGTGATGGAGGTCATCCCTGCCACCCGCTGCTTCCCCAACCCCCTCCAGGCCCAGCATCTGTTCTCCAGGAGCTCTTAGTTTGTGAGGGAGGTGCCCAGGGAATGAGCTTTTTGTGCATGGGTCAGGGAAGGCTGCATGGAGGAGGCGGTAATTGGGAGATGAAAGCAAATGCTCCTTTATTTCCCAAAGGTTTTGGTGAAGTATTCTAGAAATGGAGGAGGGGTGAGCAGAAAGGCCCCAGGGTCTTGGGAAGGAGATGTGCTCTTTGGTATTAAATATGCCCCAAAGAACTTCAGTGTTCACTGATTTCCACCCCCCACATCTGGTTCCAGAAAGAACATTAAATGGAATGTGATATTAAGCCCTGTACAACGGAAAAGTTAAAGTAATATATTTCTTTTTTTAAAGCTTATTTATTTATTTTGAGAGAGAGAGAGCATGCGCACGAGAGCAAGTTGGGGAGGGACAGAGAGGGGAGAGAGAGAGAGAATCCCAAGCAGGCTCTACACTGTCAGTGAGAACCCCCGGCTAGAATTCACAAATGACGGGATCATGACTTGAGCCGAAATCAGGAGTAGGTCACCCAACCAATTGAGCCACCCAGGCACCTCTAAAGTATTATATTTCTAAAAGTTGTTGGTGTGTGTGTGTAGGAGGGGGAATGATTGATTTAAAGAGAGCTAAAAAGAGATCACTGTACCAGGATTCTATAGCAAGTTTAAGGTTGTTGATTCTTTTACTTTTTTTTTTTAAAGCTTGAGAGAAAGAAAAAGGGCAAATGGGGGAGGAACAGAGAGAGGAGAGAGGGAGGCAGGCCCTGCTGCTGAGCCCTACGCAGGGCTCAAACTCAGGAACCACAGGGTCATGACCTGAAGGCTGCTGATTCCTTGTTGAGTTTCCTAGCAGCCTAGGCAAAAAGGGAAACATGATGAATTTATGAAGATAGCATCTAAAAAGCAAGCAGGCAAGGTTGATCTAAAGGTAACTCTTAGTCATAAAGAGTTCCAGAAAGAACCAGAGGCTTTGATGCTGCAAATCTTTGTGTGGCTAGTATGTGGAAGGAAAGTTGTGCAAGGTGTGGTTAACTGGTACTTATGGCCCTGGGGGAAAAGATGATCCCACCTGGGTTTACTGGGGAGGAACTTGTATAATAAGGTCACACCTGGTAGAGTGTCACAGTCAGAATTTGCACTCAGATCCGGGAATCCAAAGCTTGACTGTAGCATTGTGTTTTGTGGGATTTTTTGGTTTTGTTTTGTTTTTGGTAGGGTGTGGAGGTTCCTAGGGTGCTTTGGAGGAGAAGGAAAGGAACTTCAGGAAGGGAGACTAATCAGGGGCGAGGGCCACCAAGGCTTCCTGACAGAAATGGGCTCTGAAGAGTTTAGTTACAGGGAAGGGAGTAGTAAGACGATTCTGGATGGAGGAACCTCACAATAGGCTGTGTAAACATCCAGCAGTCAGAAGGCATCCCTGAGGCCTCAGGTGCAGAAGCCCAGATAAATCGCCTGTGGCAATAGGACCGTCAGTATTTGGTACCTTCTGTCCTTCCTTTTTGCAGGTGAATAAACATCTATCAGAAAAGCACCTCCTGGGATTGGGGGTGGCCACTCAGTTCCCATTTTGCAGGTGAATGAACAGCTATCCGAAGCTGCACCTGCCACTCGATCACAGTGATCTGTGGGTCATGCTGAGCAATGGTGAGAGGGAGCCTTCCTTTCCTCGTCGGTAAAGGAGTGATGTCACGATAGGAATACGGAACACAGTGCTGTAGAGGGCTTGGTGCCACGTGTTGCGGAAGGAAGGGTATGATTCACAGAGTCATGGAATCCTAGGCATGGAATCCTTATGCTTGCTTCTAGAGGTCCCTGAGCTTGCATGCTT
Organism: Proteles cristata cristata; assembly: GCA_017311185.1. NCBI lineage: Eukaryota > Metazoa > Chordata > Mammalia > Carnivora > Hyaenidae > Proteles > Proteles cristata. The sequence goes on from JAESUZ010003864.1 coordinate 782,391, forward strand.
CCAGGGACGGGGAGCTCAGTTTCTCTCAAGGCTGCCTGCTCCATCCTTGTGTATTTGGGAGTGTTGGAAAGTTCTTCCTTAGGGTGATCCTGCCTCTGTCCCGACCCCCAGCCGTCACTTCATTCCTCTCCAGGCCGGGGGCAGGGCAAGGCCTGCAAGTTACCTCTCTCCTCCAGGAGGAGGCGAGGAGGCTCCCCCAGGGGTGAGGTTGTTGGGGGTCTCACAAGCGTGCGCAGAGGTCAGCCACATCGGAGTTGCAATGCCGGGGCCTCCCGGGCTTTCCTCAGCCCTGAGATGCGAGGGTTTAGTCCCAGGAGCTCTTCTGCCTCCTGTGCCCAGAGGAAACTAGTGCTTTGTATTGTCAGCTCCGCCCACACTCCCGGCTGCTTGTCTCCAGGAGGGAGCTGAGTATTTGGAATAAATACGTGAACACATTCTTCTTAAAAAGTCAAAACTTTTTACGGATACGGCCAAAGTTTTTCTTGGATCACCTGCCCTCTCCCCAAGGGGACCACTGTTGGGTGTTTTCAGGTCTTTGTTCAGCACTTTGCTTTTCTTACACCCCAGGCACCTGAGATCTGTCACACAGAGCTGCGTCCCTCCCTCCCTCTTAACTGTTTCAGAGTCTGCTGTAGTGTCACTTTTGTTTCTCCGTTGATGGGCCCATTTAAGGGGTGGCTCAGTCGGTTGAGCGTCAGACTCCTGATTTCAGCTCAGGTCATGATCCTGGAGTGTTGGGATCGAGCCCCGTGTCGGGCTCTGCGCTGAGCGCGGAACCTGCTTGAGATTCTCTCTCACCTTCTGCCCCTCCTCCCTGCTTACACTTTCTCTAAAAAATAAAAAAGAATAATAGGTCTTTCAAAACTGCCGTATTCTTTGAGAACATTATTCAGGCACACAGCAAAATGGTCGTGCCACGCAAGGGCCAGTGACTGAAAGCACGGGCTCCTGTCCCCACGAGTCCCCTGAGGCACCACCTGTACGAAGGCACAGCCCGCACAGAGTCTAAGCCTTCTAGTAACCTGCGTCCTCACCTAAACCCTGCACATGGGAACCGTGTGTGTGTGCGTGTGTGTGTGTGTGTGTGTGTATGGCCTGGCCGTGCTCCGGCCGCTGACAACACACCTGGGGAATGTTCTGTGTCAGCACAGGCTGCATTGTACCTTTCTCTTTCTAAACCTTTATGTTCTTTATTTATTTAATAGGTGGTATATTTACTGCAGTTCAGAATAAAGTAGCCTGGGCGAGAGCACGGTGACAAATCTCTGTCCCTTCCGGGTTTCGAGGGGCCCCGCCCATGCCCCACTCTTGTTTCCTGGGGGCCACCTCAGATTTAATGAGAGAACCGCACACGCGGCTGGAGAGTGCCGCCTCTCCCCACCACTCCCCGGGGACCCACGTCTCCACGTCCTCTCTCACTTCTCCCCTTGCACGTGCACCTGTGTCTTGGCGGTCGTTTTGTGCCCGCGCATGCAGCATGGTGGCTTTGGGCTCAGGGCTTTGCAGCGTCCCTTTGTACAGCTGTGGTGTGACTTGAGTGGCCCGGTTCTTTGTGGACAGACACTTGGCATTTCCACTCTTGCTGTGGCACACCCTGTTGTGGGGGAGGGGTGACCTCACACAAGCCACTGAGAGCATCCGAGAGGCTCTCAGGTGTGCGCGCGTGCGTGCGCACGTATGTGTGAGATTTGGAGAGAGATTGTCAAATGGCCTCCCCGGGAATCACCAACATGGTAGGAGTGGTAGTATTTGCATTTCTCTTATGAGTGAGGTTGTCCTTTTAAAAAAATGGTTTTTAAAAAATTTTTAAGGTTTATTTTTGTTTTTTGTTTTGTTTTTTTTTTTAAAACATAGGCTGCTTATTTGGTTATTTTATTTTTTAATGTTTTTTTATTTCTAGGAGAGAGAGAGAGAGAGACAGCGTGAGCAGGGGAGGGTCAGAGAGAGAGGGAGTCACAGACTGAAACAGGCTCTAGGCTCTGAGCTGGCAGTCAGCACAGAGCCCGACGCGGGGCTCAAACCCATGAACCGCGAGATCATGACCTGAGCGCAAGTCGGACGCTTAACCGACTAAGCCACCCAGGTGCCCCTACAGTTTATTTTTGAAAGAGACAGAGCATGAGCAGGGGAGGGACGGAGAGAAGGGGAGACAGAATCCTAAGCAGACTCCAGGCTCTGAGCTGTCAGCACAGAGCCCGATGCGGGGGTGGAACTCACGAACTGTGAGATCATGACCTGAGTTGAAGTCAGATGCCCCTAAAAACATGTTTAAGAGTTGTTTATATCTTATTGTCTATTTGTATTCTTTTTCTGTTCTATGGAGTCATAAGTCTGTCTTATCATTTGCTAGGAGCTCCAGATGATTTGCAAATGTTTTTCCTAGTTTTGTTTTTGACTTTGGTCATGGTGTGTTTTTATGTCACACAGACTTATGTGTTTTGTTTTGTTTTTTTATAAATGTTGTTTATTTTTGAGAGAGAAAGCGAGCCAGCAGGGGAGGGGCAGAGAGAGGGGGCAGAGGATCTGAAGCGGGGTGTGTGCTGTCAGCAGAGAGCCCAGTGTGGGGCTCCAACGCACAAATTGAGATCCTGACCTGAGCTGAAGTCAGGTACTCAGCTGATTGACCCACCCAGGGGCCCCTGTTTTGTTTTGTTTTGAATTTCCCATCAGCATTTTATTTATTCATTTTTTAAAGTTTAATTTATTATGAGAAAGAGCAAGCGCTCACGAGCAGAGGAGGGGCAAAGAGAGAATCCCAAGCAGGCTCTGCATTAACACAAAGCCCAATATGGGGATTGATCTCATGAACCATGAGATCACGACCTCAACCCAAATCAAGAGTTTGACTTTTACCCAATTGAGCCACCCAGGAGCCCTTACTTGTTTATTATTTATTTTTAAAATTTATTTATTTTGAGAGAGTATCTTAAGCAGGCTCTCCACTGTCAGTGTGGAGTCCAAGGTGGGACTCAAATCACGTGGACTGTGAGATCATGACCTGAGCCAAAATCAATAGTCGGTTGCTCATCTGACTGAGTCATCCAGGTGCCACCCCTCCAATTTGTTTATTTTTAATCGGAAATATATTTGACACTGTTACAGTAAGCTATGATAACATTTGTGCAATGGCATACCATGTGGCTAGTAAAAAGATGTGTCTTACCCCTTAGAGAAAACAATATAAGGCAGCTCTATATGTAATGGCCGGCAGTCTCCAGGCTGTGTGGTTAAGTGAAAAAAGCAAGGTGCAAAACTCTGTGTGTAGAATACCAGCATTAGGGGTGCCTGGGTGGCTCTGTTGGTTAAGTGTCCAACTTCAGCTTAGGTCATAATCTCACAGCTCGTGAGTTTGAGCCCCACGTCGGGCTCTGTGCTGACAGCTCAGTGCCTGGAGCCTGCTTCAGATTCTGTGTCTCCCTCTCTCTCTACCCCTCCCCAAACGCTGTCTCTCTCTTGCTCTCAAAAATAAATTTAAAAAACATTATAGTACTTAAAAAATACCATCATTCGCATGGGAGAAATAGACTATTTCCAGACACCTATCCGAAGAGTGTGTGTGCGCTTGTGCACACAGTCTCTGGAGAGATGCATAAGAAACCACTCTGTTGCCCCCGGGGAAGAAAGGGAGTAGCTGGGGAGGAGGGAGACAGGCTAAAAACACCCTTTTATTGCCTCCCATGTCCTACATATTACATACATCAAAAATAAATGTATTTAATTATTTAAAAATCTATAAAATAAATGAAAGTCCAGAATAAAAAAGCAGTACACGTGGGGCGCCTGGGTGGCTTAGTCGGTTAAGCGTCCGACTTTCGCTTGGGTCATGATCTCGCGGTTCGTGGGTTTGAGCCCTGCGTCGGGCTCTGTGCTGATTGCCAGCTCGGAGCCTGGAGCCTGTTTCAGTCTGTGACTCCCTCTCTCTCTGACCCTCCCCTGCTCATGCTGTCTCTCTCTCTCCTATAAAAAAAAAAAACAAAAAACAAAAAAACAGTACACGTAGTTTGTGGGATATGGCAAAAACTGGGAAGGTGGCACGTGAAGGCCCCTCAGGCCCAGATTGGGGAAGACACTTTCCCATGAGCACACAGCAGCAAGCAGTGGCCCCCAGTGCCGGCTCACGGGCCGGGGGACCTGGGGGTAGATGGAAGGAGCCGGCCAAGCCGTCGGCCTCTGGTGGCCGGTTGCT